>VZRU01012323.1:229640-260300 GCA_013398155.1 Pedionomus torquatus
AAAAAAAAAAAAGGAAAAAAAAAGAAAAAAAAGGAAAAGTTGTTGTGCAATACTGAATTCAGACATGTACCACAAGTTAATGGTAGACTAACACTGAGGGGGGGTGGGGTCTAGGCATTGTGCTTTTGTCAGCATACTCTTGAGCTTTTAAGTCTACTATGTCTGAACTGTGGTTTCTTGTTTATCCTTTTTTTCTTTAGTTGGACTGTAATGTATGGTCTGTCAACCTGTGAATCTTTTAAAGTATGATTCAGGTATTGTTGTATTCTTTACTGTGTAATAAAAATGTTGAAAATCTGTATTCCTACCTTCTCCGTGGAACTTCATTCCTGATGTTCCCTCTGTGAACGGCACTTCGTGAGTCACTGGCCCCAGCACAGGAAAATGTCACTTGAAGTGCTGCCATGGATCACGTCATCTCTTTTCTTTCATGTTCTGGATGAGACAGGACAGCCTTGGTGTCAGGTTCTTGAGGGCATCTCTACTGCGGTTTACATTATGGCCACATCCAGCTAACTCAGATCTGTTTGTTATTTGTGGCTGGAGGAGACCTCATAAGACAACCCTCATTGTGCTGATACTTAAGAACTTGCATCAGAGGTGTGCTTTGCCTTCAAAGTCAAACTAATGCCTAGATTAATGGCTGCCATAAGCCGTATCTTTTTTTAATGGTTCCTCTGCACTTGAGCTTTTGTGCAAAATTGTCCAAGGCATCTATTTCTATTTTTACCTTAATGAGAATACTCATTAAGAAAAGGAAGCAGCTTCCCAGAGGTGCAGCCTGAGCAGTAACTTTTACAGCCTTTGTCCAGTGGCATCCCCAAGGGTGGTCTCTGGTACGTGCAAGGCTTTAATTAACTGTGCTGTCTCCAGAAATAAATCCATATATAGTGTAATTGCTATAGAAGTTCAGGCCTCTCTTGGAGGAGAGCTCCATCTACACGATTTCCATTTATATCCAGTATTTTGTCCTAGCTCTGTCCCACAATCTGCTCCCAGGAACTTTTGGGAGTGCGCAGATGCTGCTGATCGCATTCAAACGTCGGTGTTTTGCCAGAGTGAACTGTTCTCCCTGGACTCATGTAAATTTTCTTGCTTCTTGTTGTTAGACGGATGGCTTTTTTTGCAACATTAAATAAATAATGACCTTTATCCCAAAAACATTTAAAGCAGTATTTCATAATGGATTTGGGATTATTCCCGACACCCAGTACCCCCGAAAGAGGAGAGGAAGTGTGTGCATTATAAATGCATCAACAGTTGTTAAAGTGATTTATTTTCAGTCTGGGTTTGCAGCAGAATCATAGATACAACCAAACGTCCCTAAGGCTCTGATATGGAGCGTCAGCTCTTCACCTTGTTAAGCAAACAGAGATATTTCTTGTTCATTTTGGAAGTTGGTGTAAGGTAAAGAGGAGGCTTGGTGGCATCAATAAATGCGTCATGAAGACACTTGAGACGAGTTTTTACTTCTTTTAATGTCAGAACTCCAGCACTGAACTCAGCCCTACTTTAAGGCTCTAGTAATTTGTTTCATTTCTTTCATCATCAGTACAGTCCATACTCTTGAAGAGCATTTTGGTGATTAGAGTTTCTGTAAGAGCTGTTCTCGGGGAACACCCAATGTTTGTGAATGGCTGTGGTGAAATCAGGAGCTCCTCTGTGCCTCCACAGGGGCCATGGCCTTGACTCTGGAAGGGGCTGTTGTCGAGTGAGATGTGATTTTTGGCCCCTTCAGTTATACTGCCATTAAGTGGCATTTAAAGTGGAAGGACAACTTCAGTGCAGAGTCATCAGCTTGCAAACCCTAAGCTTTAGAGACTGGAAAATACTGTCAGCCTCCACCACATGTTCAGAAATGCTAACTTCAAAGACTGAGAGGTTCTAACCTTGCATTGCTTTTTTATTTTCCTGGTGTGATACTGCAGTGCCTGACTTCGGAAGCTGTGGGGCAGGTAAGATGTAGGTATTTTACCATCTTTACTCATTTGTTTTCACCCAACGTATAGATGGAAAGCGCCTGATCCTGCGTTAAAGGAGCAACCTGAGGGCACATGATAAGCGCTTGTGACTGCTTTTCTCTTCTCTGGCTAAGGGTGAGACATATCAGCCAGAACCAGGAGGGTTTTCCTCTTATTTTGGGATCTTCGGAGAAGCAGTGGCAAATTCAAAGTGTCTGCCAGAAGGGAAGCAAACCTGATGAGATTTGAACCAGGAATTTACCTGTTTGCTGCTTTATCTGCCCTTCTCTGAGGTGTACCCAGCAGGTTTAGGTGGCACTTACAAGCTGACAGAAGGGGAGCTGCAAAGGAAGCTCAAGCTTTGAGTTTTGCACACCTTGCTGGGGCTGATTTCCTGTTCCCATAGCCCCCTGGGTTTTTTTCCAATTGGTTATTCTAGCTTTCAGATTGTTGATTCGTGTGATGTATGCTCCATCTTTGAAGCTGAATTTTCTCATAGGTGTTGGGCACAGCAGTAGGAACAAACAGCAACCACCAAATCACTGAGTTTTCCCTTACATGGCTGTAGTCTTAGCATATGAGGTCAATACCATTACTGAGCTCGAGAAGAGGCTAAGAGCTTTTTCCCCCATTGCACCCAGCCACAGCACTTGCCCCTGACGTGCAGTGGCCATCCTGGGCAGAGAGTGAATTTTGAGTCTGAATGGGTGGATTTTGATAGCAGTCGATTTTGCTGTTGCTCTCCTACAAAGCAACTTTGTGTGGAGGGAGACAGAACCAGCTGAGCAGTGATCCCATTCATGTCCTGTTCTCAGGATGGATTTCCCTTCATCCCTTTTCTTTGTCTTTACTGGTCTTGTTCACAGAACCTTATTACCTGATCCAGTGAGACGTACAGAGCAGCACACCTTGCTCTGGTTTCTTCACCCCTTGTTGCACTAAAATGAATAGGTAAGGACTTTCCATTTCTGCATACCCCTTGCCATGCTGTCCCCATTTTCCTACAAGGCTTTGTTTGGAGGGGGACAGAAGGACCTGCTGAGGCAGGGGTGGCTGGAGGGGAAGCAGAGGTGCTACAGTTCACTGGGTGGGCCTGAATCAGGACGAGAGAGAAGAGACCTGTGTTTTTTTCCCTGCCACCACTGCATTGCCTTGCAGGTCTGAGCACTGTGCTGTCATTTTTCCATCCATAAAATGGACGTAATTAACAGTGATTCCAGCTCTGCAAAAGCAGGCTGAGGCCACCAGAGGAAAGCCCAATGCACAAGGTAAGTATTTATTCTAACAGCAAGACACCCATCTTGAGGGCACTCGAAAAAAGAAAAGCGGCTAGGTAGAGCAGAGGAATGTAAACACACTGGCTTTGAAGGCTAAGGCCATCTTGTTCAGTCTAGATCAAACACCAGCTCCCAGGCATGGGCATGGACCCAAAGAGAACAGAAAGTGCATGCACAGTTCAGTGAGCACACTGGCGTCCCTGGGCTGCACTGGGCAGACACTAATGACAAAGAGAGGAATTAAACACCAGAGTGCAGTGACAGAGTTATGTTTCCTTAGAAATCATTAAACCCAAAGGCAAGTTGTTTTATAAAGGAAACACCCTGTGTAAAGTGCAAGAGATGAGAAATGACAGGGAATTGGCTCCCAAACATACTATACGCTTGGAAAAATCAGCAGATGTAGACTTGTGTGATTTTCTAGCATGCAATTTGTTTTTATGTTGTGTACAACTGGAGGTAAAATATGCTGAGACCTCGCCCCACAGCTCTTGAGTTAGAGAGGTGGGGAGCATGGCTGTGTAAAGGCTGTTACCGCTATCTGCCTCCCATAGGCTCCTCTCAGCAGTCAGTGTCTGTATGAGAAAGAAGTCCACCAAGACCTGGTTTCACAATCAAACTCAGCAGCTCAGAGCCAAACCAGCTTCTCCAGGTCCACAGACAGCCCAGAAATGAAGGCTGTGAAGAGCACATGCATTTGAGCTGTACCACAAAGATGCTTTTTTCCCCCTCTTTTTACTCTGATAAGAACCACACATGCTCCAAAGGGGCCTGGCTCTCTCTTCTTTCCTCCGCTCCTGAGTAGGCAACATGATGAGGAGCCATGTGGGCCGCTCTGTCCCACTCTTGTGAGGCTGCCGCGGCAGCAGATGAATCCAGCTTTTTGAAGGACACTTGGCAGAAAAATCTGCTTGCATCTTTTCATCTTTGTATCTTAGAAAGACCAAATGGATGCTTTGAGTTTTTTGTTTCGGTTTGGTTTTATTTCTGGATGGGACAAAACCACAAGAAAGACTGACATGAAAGTTTCTCTGGATGCCCCTCCTGCGCGCACGTATGTCCAGACCCGGAGGTTGAGACAACGCTGGTTACCCTCAGTGCGAGGTGTCTGCCACCCATCTGAGCTCAGGCACTGCCCTGCCTATGGCTCTGCTCTCACCACCCCCTCCCAAGGCAGCCCGATACGTCCAGTGCTAAAGCTCTTCATGTTCAGTGTTTGAACATTCTCTAAAACTTTTTATGTTTGGCTGGTTCATATGTTTTTGCTGTTGTTTTGGGTTTTTTTTTAAACTAATGTAAAAAAAGCATTTCTTGATGCCTGACGTCAGTTGTGGTTGACAGAATTTGTTTGTTCATGCCAGCTAACGGGCTAAGCGGAGGTCTACTCTACTTTTGCAGGCAACCTTAGTCCCTTCGGATGAATAGCAAGAAGAAAAAGATGGGTTGACAGAGGCAGTTAGCAGAGATCATACTTACACATGTTTGTTTTCAGTAATTAGTCACAGTGTTAATAGAAACATCCACTTTAGGCAAAGACTGCTGATTTGCACAAACAGAGGGCCATATGCTCTGGTGGGTGTGGAAGGGGGTTGATAAAACTAAAAACTTTTCAGGAATTTTTATATGTGAAAACTTGCTATTATATTTATTGATTTATTTATCCAGTTTAATAATTTTCATCCCAGTTTCGTATTGTGGTATTTTCCACTTGAAAATGTCAAAATAAAAACAAAGGATTCACCTTCTCTTTCTTGCTCTTTCACACACACACAGAGAACAAGAGAGTTTTTAAGTGGCTGTCTATTGCCAAAGGCTTACATATGGATAGCATATGAAAATGAACCAGGCTGTAGGTGTTTTAACAATGTCATTTAGAATATGTTGCCTTTTTCACTTTTCCAATAGTACCAGCCGGGGTTTGCTGCCGGACTACGAAAGCAACTGCTGCCTTTTGCAAGGATTTATTATTTTTTAGTGATATGATAGAGTAATACAAATTCCAAAGGGGGAGGTATGCTGAGTTGTTAACATACTCCTTTGATTCCAGCCTATTCTGTTCCTGTCAAGTATAATTGGGAAACTTCCTATATGTTATGAAATGCTATTCAATTGTACCTCTCTCTAGTTTGTGTTTTGTTTTGTTTTTAAAGAATAAAACTAGTAATTGTTTTCACTTCAAACAGAAGCCTTTTTTCTTGAATAAAATTGTAACTTTGCTTTCTTAAATAGCTCATGACCAGTTCAGGTTTTCAAGAGAAAGGAAACTGTATGAGTTTGCATGTTTGCTTTTGTTCATTATTGTGTTTTTAGGTATGTTTATAATTACTCAGCATGGTGCTTTTGACTTTGCTCATGTGAAACATTAGATATCTTGCAAATCATCTTCTCGCAGTGGGCCCAGATGCTCCAGCAGTAACTGGGACACCCGAATCACAAGTCCCAACCCTGGGACGCATTCCTGATTACCTGTGGGGAGGTGCTGATAAGGGCAAGCATCTTCCTTCTCTGCAGTTCCTCTGCAGCTGTTTTTCTGCCACCCATCCCCAAAGGGACCTGGATGCTTGCTAAGTAATTTGTTAATTTCAAAATCATAATGGTCAAGTTACAATGCAATTTACCACTGAATCCACTGACTGATACAAACTGTTATTGTCAGTTTTATTTACATGAATACTTTAGAGAAAAGGGGATATCCATTTGCAGTTTTTTAGTGCAACAGAAATGAATTTACTATTTGTAAAACTTAAAAAAACAGCCCGAAACCATGCAGGCATGCACATAGACTATGGTAGAAATAGTTCTGGCCTGTTACACACCTAAGGCATCTTAGACATCCTTTCAGTAGCTCTTTGGTCAGCTACATCTTCTGTCCTGTTGGTATGGTTTGTCACACAAGTTGCATTCTGTCTCTGTGTGAAGGATCTGACCATGTAGACCGGTCTTCATTTAGAGGTAAATGGTCTAGGAAAGGCGAATGCCGGCAGTGCTTAAATATGGCGTGTAAAAAGCCTCTGCAGAACAAAGAGAATAATCTGTTTTCCATGTCCATGGGAGAGAGAAAAAGAAAAAATGGGCTGAAAACATAGAAATACTTTAGATTAGATGTTGGGAAAAGCTTTTTCCTGGGAAGGATTTGAGCCCCAGAAAAGACTAGCTAGGAGGGTGTGAAATCCCTGTAACAAGAGAGATGTTAGGGTCAGGCTATACAAACATCTGCCCAACTGGCAAGATATAACTGATCCTGTCTTGGGACTGGGATGGAGTCCCAAAGTCCTGAAGACACCTGCTTTCCTGGTTGCTGCAATAAATCAGTGTCACTGTGTGTTTCCCTTCTCATTTGCTCCCTATATACAATGCTGTTTTCAAAAGTTTCTGTTGGACAATGACTTTAATGTGTAGACATGGCAGATTACAGGCCTTTTGTTGACTCCATCTTCAGGTGTTTCTCTGATGGTGTTGCTATGACTGGCTGATGCCCTGGTTTTGGTGGCACTGGTAAGTTCTTTCACTCCAAAGTGTTTTGCCTAAAGGCTTTGGCCACAAGTCAGCGATGAATAAAGGTAGATAAATGGATGAAGTGCGGTGGCTATGACAGAGCCCTTGCTTTGGAGAAAGCCTGCAGCTGCTCTAGTTCGAGTACATCTTCGTCTTTACTAATCTGGCTGGCTTTCCTTATGAGTGGCTTGGTGCTTTGAGCCTTGAGTTGTGCATGTGGTACTAATGTGCTGTGAGCAGAGGTGAGAGCCATAGACAGGGTGGCAGACTTTGGTTGGAATGCTGGAGTCAAAGCCGGGCTGCTTTTTGGCTCCCTTTTCATCCCAGGGTAGTGGCCTCCCAGCAGTTTGGCTTTGAGTCACTGTGGTAATTCATGGTTAAAATCATCATTCTTGGCACACGAGATCTTGAAGATTAAAAGAAAACAGGAAAAAATCCTCTCTGAATGACAGATTTACATACCAGGAGGAAAAAACCCCACATAAAAATCTGATTTGAAGAACACAATTATAATATTTTACCCTCATTTCACTAACCATTTTATTGACTGAAAAAGGAGCTACCTCAAGACTACAGATCTAAAGTGCTAACAAATTAAAACCATTCCCGAAGGAAAAAGACCGCTAATCTGAAGCACGTCTCCCAAAAGAATTTCCAAAGATCTATAAATGCCATATGCTGAATAGACAGTATTTCTTTTAAGGTACAAGCAATTTTTTTTGTTCCTGAGTGACTGACCAAGCACTGTCAAAAAGAGAAGGAAAAAAAGACAAAGGACACCACATAAGAAAAACAAGAATGCTCTACCAGCATGAAATACCAGCCAACATGCATATGGGAACACTTATTTGATCATCTAAATATGTGTATTTTATACAGTGGATGTCCAAAAGTGATTGCATTTGCACTGATTCACTTACTGTAAGAAGTAAAGTTGGCCCAATATCCATATTCCATAAACAGAGGTAATAAATTAAAGAAGCTGAGGCTCTTCTTGCTGCCAAAGCACATTTAAAATGTGAGCCAGTAACAGAGCACAGCTAAGAAGTTTTAGAGAAAAATATGGAGAAAGAAAAAGATGTTATTTTGTAAATACAGTCATTCTTTGAAATGCAGGAAAAGGACAGTAAGTGCAGCCTTGACAGGACTCTGGAGGCCTTGGCAGACCCTGCCAGGTCCAGGCAGTGACAGTGTCTTTCTCCTGATGGGGACACCTGTCCCTCACTCCCGCTCACCTGCACCTGCAGGTCTCCCAGGTTGGGGAGATGAAGTTGTACACTCTTGTGGCATGCCTTCAAGGGTCATGTCCCATGCTGTGTGCACTTCCACATCCTTAATATCTTGAAATTACACTTCATACTTTAATGAAACACATGCAGTTATGTTATAAAATACATAAATATAAACTGACAATACATGTGTCCTTTAATATAAGCTAGAGAATATATAGTACATTCTCAGTGGCCATTCAACACCTGGAGATAAACACCTTCATTACAACTGTGGGAGCAGCCAACCAGTCCCAGGGAGCAGGGAGGGAGGAAATCACCAAATCTTTCAGCAGAATCTTCCCTTACATGAATTAGTCTTTTGATAATTTCATATGATGACAGACCTCCAGGAAAACCCTCCTGAAAAGCCTCATGGCCACCCAGAGAGATGTGAAGAAGGCAGGTATACCTTGGCATTTGCATAAATGCTTGCTGCTTTCCCCTGTCTGTGAACAGATAAACCAATGTTACTGTGTGCTGAAACACCATATAGTTCACTCAGGGTATTTTTGAGCCCTGCATCATTCCCTGTATGACCAAATGTAAGATGAATCAATCACAGAATGATAGAATGGTTCAGGTTGGAAGGGTTGGCTGATTAAAGACTATCTTGTTCCAATTCCCTTGGCATGGGCAGGGACACCTCCCACTAGACCAAGTTGCTCAAAGCCCTGTCCAACCTTCCAGGGGAGGGACATCCAACAGAGTTGTCAGTTGGGCCACCTCTGTTTATACTTATTTGTCTTAATTTTGGCCATGCATGCTGGAAGGCAACAGTTTCTTTCCAGCAGCTGTCACCCAGTTTTCATGTGTTTGAGACAAAATGTTGCTGGCCCATTATTTCTGGAAGAAACATCTGATTTGACTGAAATGGCATAAAAGTATTCAGAGGAACGGGTCCTTGCTTTTTTAAAGCACTGCCTGGGAGTGCAGTTTACTCATGTGCATGGCTGGCAGAGCTACCACTGCACCCAGCTGACCTCCTCCATGTTGCTTTGATAGTGCTTTGCTGCTCAGCACTGGCTGAAGGCAGTGAGCAAGCTCCTGCCCTGCAAACTGGCATGGAGATGGTGGCATGTGGATGTTTCAGACAAGCTTGTGAGTAGCTGGGACAAGGCACTGCCATCTGCCCTGCTGTGCTGTGCTGAAGCCAGCGAGGAGCTGCCGAGTGCAGCAGGAGCGGAGAAGTAGGCTCCAGAGGGTTCCCAGATGGAGCCAGGCGAAGGGACAGCTGTTTGCAGGCACGGGCACTGCTTGCGCCTTGAAACCCAGGTACAGACCTCGCCAGGAAAGCAAAGCAGTCTTGGATAACATCCACTTGGAAACCCTTCCTCAGTAGAAGGCAGAGGTTTCTATTCAGCAGCCTGCCCGGAAAGGCTTTCATCCCTTTTATTTCCAGCCATTTTTCCTCTCCCCATACCAAGTGCTAGCCCCCAGCCTGCTCTGCCTGCTCCAGTGCCTGATGTAAGCCATGTGGGCTGGAGAGCTGTACTGCAGCAGACACTATCTGGGAACCATGTCTGTGTGCATGGTAAGTATTTGTCACTCTTCAGGCCATAAACTTCCCAAGGAGTCTTATTTTTCCTGTTAGTGTGGAAACTGAAAATTACAGGAACTCCTCACTAAAATGATGATGTTAGCTTATTTCCTGTGTAACATGGATTGACATGTACATATGCTGCTGACATGTTAGAAGAGCAGCTCTCTGCTCTCAAACTTACTAGATCCCACTCACAGGACACAGACCCAGGCTGAGTAAAAAAAAAGGTTGTTAGTGTGAAAAATCAAAGTGTTCCAGGGCACATTTCCTAAAGGCAATTAACTTCCTTCATTCCAAGGTTAAGAAAAAAATCCCCCAGTAAATAAGCTAGAGAGATTAAAAGAAGATATGTAACTAGAGTCCACCAAAAAAAGCTCTAGCATTAAAATGTATGCCGTCCTTAAAAAGAAAGGTCTTTGTGAGTGACAGACACAGTGCCTACTGAAAACCAATAGGGTTTTCCTATGGCTCTTATACCTGCCTCTATGGATAAGCTATTCCATTCTCCTCCTCAGTTCACACCAAGATAACAACAAATACTGAAACAAGCACATAGCAGCATCTCCGTGTTCATTTTCTCTTTCATGCACATGCATATGCCATCTGTAAGCTTTTTTTATCCCATTTGAACCCAAGCCACAAATATTTAAAAATTGCAAATGTTTACTGCAAACCAATTGGCCAAACCAAATTTCTGGCCACTCTATAAAAAAAAACGTTAATTTTAATAATTTTAGAATGGTTTAGTACTGGCTTAAATATTTATACTTTTAAACTCCTTTAAGAGTATAAAATAACTCCCCTTTTGAAGTCAGAGGGTCATCTCAGAATTACAACCTATTTTGTTTCGAAAGTGAGTATTTGCTTACTGTTGCAGTTGCTTAAAGCCATTGCTCAAATGAGACTCCAAAATAGAGACTTTTCCCTATTGGTAGAGTCGAGGTTTGGTGATCTACTGTCTCACTAACAAAACAATCACAACTGTTCCACTGGACAATTCCCTTTAGCTCTGTCCTAGGTAGTGTCATTAATTTATATTTTGTAACAAATAATATTCTTTATTGCCCAACGGGTACAAGGGGCTGCCTGCATATATCACCTGAGAAGAAGACAGACAGTTCCAAAATCTCCCGCTCTTGGGCAAGGGAAGGAGCATGGCTGCAAAATCTGATCTGACAACTGACTCTCTTTTCCATTGATTTAACAATGAAATCTTAGGTACTTTCTTGCTTTTCTGGGAAAACAAGCCATGCTTTTGAGCTGCAACTAAGCTATTAAAGAAGTTGTTCCAGTGTCTCACATTTCTTCATGAGAAGGTAGTCAGTGCCACTGATGACCCCAGACAAATTGGAGGTGGAGGAGAAAGGTCAGAAATATCAGGCAGGCACTGGACAAGGGACAGATGGTATGTTCAGCCCATTGAAATGGACTACTCTCACAAGAAAGTCTCATATTAGCCATGTCTCAAAACAATCCACCAAATCACAAGGGTTTCGTACTTGCTTCTTTACCAGCATCATTAGGATTTGCATTGAGTTCATGCAAGGGCAGTTTAAGAAAGATCACTTTCAAGACATACTTTTGAAAGCCTCTTTCTGTGGCTAATGTTTATTGCAGAATTTCCAGACAGTATTTTGAAGGGGGCAGAGTTACACAGACCTTTTGTGATGGGAGCAGGACAATGATTTCAGCTGATTGGGGCATGATATTTTGTTTATTCTGCCAAGAAAAAGAAAGGGACAGAAAGACCTTTAATACTGTGATCGAGCCACTCAGATGAAGAAAACAACAAAATCAGGGGGAAAAGGGATAGCTGTATTTGTATATTATCACTAGCTGGTATTATATAGATAGAATTTGACATAACTTTAGTTATATATTGACTGGTCAATTTTTAACAAACTCCTTTCCCTGGGGAAGTTTTGCAAGCATTTTTTGCTATTAGACAGAATTCTGCAACAGATTCCTTCTAGAGGTAGGAAAAAAGACCTCAGTGCAAATGAAAGTCTTTCTTTACTGAGGAATGAATGTAACCTGGTAGAGTGTTTTGGGAGCAGACTTCATTTTCAATGAAACAAGAAGGAAAAAAGGACTTATTACTTGTTCATGTTTTTGTCTGCTAATGAAGCTTGAGGAAACAATGTGAAGACTTTTGATTATTTTTTCTATTAAAAGATCAAATTCTGCTTTCCATTGTAATGTGTTTGAATCCCTGTTATCCTTGTTATCTTCAACAAACTAAAGCTATCACCTTCTATTTACTCCAGAGTAAGTAGAATTTGGCTACAGAGTCAAAGGATCCAATTCTGCCCTGAGGCCTAATTTGTCCTTTTATAAAATGACCTAAATACAGCATTGATGCTACCAAGAGAACAGCAGGTTTCAAGTACAGCACGGACACCATTTTCTGTGTGACTGCCCCTTGTCTTTGTAATGCATAGCTGCATATGTGGGATGGTAGCACAACTGGCAGCTCTGCTGGCACAGAGTCTGAAAACCCTCTGCAGTTTAAAGGTCTATTCTCTTAAATGCTCTAAATTCCCTACAACAAGCTTGCTTGTCCTGAAATTGGGTGTGCCTCACAGGGGTAGTGTTCAGCATTTGAGGAGATTTGAATATGTAGTCCCATCCAGCAAACCCTATGGGAGAACCAAGCAGGCCTGGTTTGGGGGCTGCATGATTTCCTGGGGTTTGCCCTGTTTAATGGACAAGGCTGGAGAGTAATACCTGAAATGCTAGTCAAGAGAGAAACAGGCTGTTTCAGGAGGTACAGCCTCACAGAATCACACACAGGATCAGAGAATGGTTGAGGTTGGCAATGAAGTTGGATCTCTGGAGTTGGTGAGCAGGTCCGACCACCCCGCTCAAGGAAAGCCACCTAAATCCAGTTGCCCTGGACTGTGTCCAGACAGAGTGGTTCATCTATTAAACAAATTAAAGCTCTACTGGAATAGGAGTCATATGCCACTGAACGCCAAGCCAGTTCAGACCCAACCATGAACAGCAATTTCTTCTTCCGTATAAACATCATTTATCACAGTCTCTGTCAAACAAGAGTGAGTGCATGAGGAGAAAGACAGAGTTACTTTGAAGTTTTGTGTTCTGAAGACACCACAAAATTCAGAAAGCTCAAGTTTTCCTTCAGTGAGTTGGCAAGCATGAATGCTTTCTGCAAGCAGAGTCCATTAGGGAAAAGACGAATGAAGAATAGAGAATGAGGAGTTTGGATGTAGCACAAGGACTGGCTGAGGGCAGACTGAGTCAGCTAGTGTGAAAGGAAGACAGTCACACAGTGGAAAGGTAAAATCATAGGAGAGGTGATGAGTTTAAGAGCAGTTTGGGGGTCACTGTCAGCCACATCTGAGGTTGCCCTAAAGAGTGCCTAAACCTAAACTTCTGAAAACACAGAGGTACAAGATGACTGTAGATGCAACCCTAATGTTTGCTGGAGGAACTCTAAGTGAAATGTTACTCCTTTTTCAGATAAGCTATGAATTATCTGCGAGCACACAGGACTGCAAAGAAATCTGGGTAGTAATCAAACAGCAAGTCAAATGACTCAAACCAAAAATGCATAGCATTGTCAGGGAGGGAGGCTCTTGAATGATTAGAACCAGATAAAAACAGGTCTAGAAGGGACTTCAGGAGGTCATGTAGTCACTTCCCTGGCCCACAGCCAGTTCAGTTATATGTGTGTTGTTCCCGACAGATGTTAGTCTAAATTGTTGAGACCGCCAGTGACGGAGACTCCACGACTTCCCCAGGCAATCTATTCTAGTGCTTTCCTAATTGTACCATTAGGAAGTTTTCCCTAATGCCTCAGAAAATTTTTATACACTTCCTTTGTGGCAGTTGAACTCCACCACTTCTTGACCTATCCCCTGCAGATGCAGAGGGCACGTTATGCCTTTCCTCTTCACAGCAGCTTTTATGTACTAAAAGGCTATTAGCATCCCCTCCCCCTGACTGTTTTTCTTGAGACCACACCAAGCTAATTCCTTCACTATTTCCTCCAAGGTCATGCTTTTTTAGACCTCTTGTTGCTTTCCTTTTGACATTCTCAAATTTGTCCACATACATCTCAAATTACAGCCCTATCTATGCTGAGGAACAAATAAATAGTTTTTCTCCAACTGTCTGCCTGTGACAGTGTTTTTTAAACACCCCACACAATGATTGCCTTTTTCATGACACAGATTTGCAACTTAACTTTGTTTTCACCCTCCTCAGATTTGTGATCAATCTTGTCAAAATGTGGCACCTTGCATTTTCACTGTGGAAATTCATCCTGTGTGTTTTCCAGGCCATTTCACCATTTTCCCAGGGGCACCTTGAATTCTAATATGATCCTGCAATGTACTTGCAGCTCCTCCCAGAAGTATCATCTGCTAATTTAACTAGAATGTCTCCTTTCCCATTGTCCAGATAGTTAGTGATGGTATTGGGCAAAACTGGCTCTAGTGTCCTGCAAAGCATCCTTTTACTTTGAGAGCAAGTCTTTGCCAACTGCTCTGTGGATACAGGTACTAGAACAGCTTGCACACAGCCTATAGACTGTTCTGCTTACTTATGAGATTGTGAGCTGTGTGCAGCTGTCAAAACCTGATTAAAACAAAGATTGCTGCTATCCAGTGCTTCTCCTCTTGTTTCAAATGGTTTGTACTTGGTAGATCCAATCTGGATGCTAACCTTTTCACCCTTCAGTTCCTCCCAGAAGTTTGTTTGCTTATTTATGAAGAATTTTCTGGAGACTGCATTTAAGTCCTCTGACTCTGCTTTCTCTGTTTTTTGTTTTTTTTTTTTTTTTCTTTTGTTGCCACTTCCTTTCCTTTGACCTTTTCTAGACTCCTGGTACCAGAGCTGCTCCCCGCAAGCCCTCAATGATAGCTGCTGACAAGCCAGAAACATCCTTATGTCGGACAAGGAAATTCAGCCAATTGAAAATGTGAGCCTACCTAATTTCTCTTTGGCTTGTTCTTTTACTATTATAGTCTTTTGTCCTTGGAATTAATAATGTTAACCACCTGATTACTGCTATTTGGATGACAGGTGAAAAAAAAGTATTAACCACTTTGACCTTCATCTGTAATGTTTCTCTCTCCACCAGTCTTTTCCTTACTAGAAACATACTGGTAGCGTGATTTCTTTTTGTTCTTGAAGCCTCTGGTCTTACATGCTTGAGTTATTCTTTTGCACCCCCCTTTAGTAATCTCACCTGCTGTTTATTTCCTACATTCCTCTTGCATTTGAGATCAAGGAAGAGCTCATGATTTTCCTAAATTTTTATCTTTCTGTAGCTGATTTTTCCCTCTGATTCTTTGAGAAGCTGCCAGCTTGTTTCCTCTTTTCCTTAAAGTGCATTCCATGAGACTTTGCCTATCAATCCTTTCAATTCTTTGTGGTTACTGAAGTTTGCCTTCTTCATTTCATTTTTTTTAAATTCTCTTTATGAACATCATAAACTTTGTCATTTCATGTTCACTCTCACACAAATTGCTTTTTACCTTTATATTCTCAACCCCTCCTTCTCTATTGGTTAGGATCAAAACTAGAAAAAGATTTTACTGTTTCATCTTCCTTATCAAAAAATGTCTTCCAAGGAGTGGCTGAACAGTCTTGGTTTGGCTATATTATTTCCCTTTTGTATAGTTAAAATCCCTCATTATTCCCAAACCTTGCTCAGTCTGATTCTGTTAATAAAAGCTTATAAGGGTGTCTTGTTAATCTGATCTGCTCTAGAGGCCTCCTCTTCCACTAGCCTCCTTCTTCTCTTCCTTAATCAGAAGAAGTCTAACTCTCTATACCTCATAGTGAACCTAGGAGCTGAGGGTAAGTAAGGCAACAGCTTCTCTCTTACCCATGCCTATCTTTGCAGGATGATTTATAAATTATATTAATATTCAAGTCACTTCTTAGTTATGGTGACAGTACCATTTTCTTGACTATATATTAAGATTTCTGACTCAGTTTCAAAATAGCAATGTTACACTTGGTCAACTGAAATGCAACCATCAGTTATCCAGCAAAGGAAGCTTCATGATGGATGGAAATGCGGCACTAAAACAGCAATCTTAGGCTAGAGCTACAGCCTCGCTTTGTACCGCAGTCTGTAGATTTTCAGGGTCAAGTTCTGAGACTTCCCTTCCAGTCTGAGCTTCATGTCTGGTAATGGGACCCACAGATGTCCAGGTGGGAGGCAGCAATCTGCCTACATTAAGTAATCATGCATTTTTCTACGGAAGTATCCCCAGAGAGAGTGGATGCTAACTCCCAGATTCTGAAGAGCGCTGAGGATTCACAGACACAACTTACCGAGAGTAAAATGCTTAAACCAGCTCTTTCGCGTGGAGGATAGGGATGGGGAACCCCATCACCAGTAACTGCTTGTTAGAGGACTCAGGAGAGATGGAATGAATTCAGGGTGAAACATCCACCGCTGCCAACACAGATGCATGTCCCAGAGAGCTGAACATCCTGAAACCCCGAGCTGGAGGCTTTACATGCCTCCAGGGTGAGGTAGCAGCTAAATGGAGAATCCAACGTCAGTGTAATGTCTTTAAATGCCCCAAAATGTCAGTTAAAGACTGAAGTCCTGGATCTCATGCCTCCCTCCTTAAGCAACCCAGCAGGGAGACTTCAATTTCTGCTCAAGTGATTTTCCTGTTATTCACCATACTTTCTCCCATGAACAAAAATAAAACAATCTGCTCTTGTGGCATTCTCAAGCTGCAGTCTCAAGGCTATATTATTACGTGTAGATGTAGCTGCCATTAGCTATAATAATGTGTGCATTGTTCGGGGTGCAGAGAGCTCTGCTGCCATGACCCACTACAGTTAGTAGTGCTTTCCAACTTCAGAGGCCCCATCAATTGCCTGAAGAGCCACGGCTTGCCTAAATTTGTACCTATGCTTGTTTTTCTCAAAACACAGAGCTGCTCAGTCCTGGGGAGACTCTGAAGACTCGGGTAGCAGGAAGGATGACAGAAGCTGTCTTCATCTGATGACAGTGTCCGGCTGGTCAGTCAGAATGCTGCAGAAGTGCCAAAAGAAAGCACTATTTCTTTCTCAGAAAAGACATGTGGTACAGCTGCCTGCATAGCAAGGAAAGATCTGGTTGAGTAAGTGAGGCTGGGTGAAACATCTGTTTTGTGTTTCCCAGGCTTTTGACAGCAAAACAGAGTTATTTTGGGGTTTTTACAAGTCTTGCAGTCATTTTAAACATTGTTTTTGCCAAGTTTTCCACTTTTTGCTAAATAAGATTGCTCTTGATATTGAGACGTAACTTTGCTTTAGAAAAAGAGCCATAAGTGTTTGCCATTACCTACATTCACTCTTCCTATATATTTTTTTTTTGCTTTCCTAGCCCAGATTTTAAATATCCATTCCAGAACTTTGTGAGAATTTCTGCTGGTGTTATGAGGAGAAAGATTTCTTTCATGAACAAATGAATGGTTTCTCTTAGAAAAGAATTACATATGCTGCTTCCTTATTTTTTTCCCTCCCCCTCTAACTCTTGGTTTCCAGATGTAGCGAAAGCTGGTTTGAGCAGAAGAACATATGGTTTCAGCATGAGTTCTGTTGGCAGGGTCCTGCTGCACAGTACTGCAGAGTTGCTGCAAGCCATCCCTGACCAGCATACATGTATAATGTGCTCTAGAGATTATCTTGCTCCATTTTCATCCTCCTTTCCCTCCCTTCAGCAAGTTTCACTTTAATACAACACTCCAGACTTTGTGCTCTGTTCCACTGCTGAACACCTGAATGCTCTTTTCAATATATATGTTACAAACTGAGTTCTCCCAGATGCAGGGAAAAGGTAGCTAACCTTAAACCATGCCTTCAGCATCCCGCTTCTTTGATCTGCTTCTGAGGCATGTGGCTGTTCATATTTGTTAATTAAAAAAATAAATTATATTGTCCAGGGCTCTAGTATTAGACTGAAAAAGACATAACAAAGGAAAAACCTTACATGTGGTCCTCAGTGTTTATAGAGATCTTCCTCTCTGTATATTAAAATTTAATAGGATCCTTTATGTTTATCTGGCGATATTTGGCTGCAGCCAACTTTGGACCAGCTTCTGGCTCACTTGCTCTTTTTGAATAGTCTCTTGCTCCAGGAGGAGTACATTTATTTTGGGGTGAAGTACAATCCAGCAAGAGCAAGTGTTCCAAAAATCTAGTCCTATAGTAGCATCATAGGGAAACTGTACTATAAACATGTCTTATCTTAGAAAGCAATATATCAGAATGATAACATTTCCATTAAATATATTTTCAATGACAGAAGGTTAGAATCACACTTTGTTCAGTCATAGATGCTTGGCTGAGTCATCTGCTAACTTGCTGCTTGCCTTACTCCTGTCATATATTATCCATGAATGAACACAGCAATTTCCATCCCTATTATTCTTTGGGTTCAATCATTCAGTGTATTCTGCAAGGCAGCTATGAGGCCGTCTTTCCATCATAACCTCTATTACTTCAGCTGCTAGTGAATTATCAAACCAGCAATCCATAAAGCCCTTAGAGCTCATATTAATTATCAAAAACTGATGAGATATAAGCACCTTAATTGATTCCTTTCATATGCACGATTTTAAATACAAAACCAGCCCAAGGTAGGAACTTCGTTGAGATTTACTGTTAGGTTAGATTGTGGAACTGAAAGTGTTTCATCAATGACTTTTACTTGGCTTAATTTGTCACATAATGTAAATAACATTAGACTCAAGGTATTTTATGAGTTAAATTTTATGAGTATTTCCCCAAGGTATTTTATGAGTTTTGAATACCAGTTCTGGGATAATACTGTGTCACTCTATGAGGGCTATACAAAGACTTGGGGGGGGGGGGGGGGGTTTATAAAAAAGGGAAGGAATAGTATGGTGCATGGTTAGATATGGTGACTGGCTTGGAATGGAGTTAGTTGTTACCATCTCTGATGCGAGACCTGAGGATGTTGATGTAATTCTTCTACTGTAAGGCAAAAACAAAAAAAAATCTTCAGAAAACTATCCTGGAAGCCAATGCTGCTTTTAAATACAAGTACTGATTTACAACAAGAATGTGACGTTTAGTTTCCCCACTTTTCCTGAAACCAAACATGAAAATATTTGCAAATGACTCCAAACCTGTCTCTGCCAGCAAATGGCACACATGGTTTGGGCCAGTAGGGCAGTAAGCAGGTAAAGCAGGCCATAAGGAAAACCTGAAGGCCCAAAATTTAAAACTGTGGCACAGAAACTGTGGTGCCGGGCTGCTAGCTGATCCCACAGGCACAGAGACTCCATAGGGGTTTAGGATTCTGCATGAGGGTTATTTTCTGAAGGCCAGGCCAGGAGAGCTAGATGCTTTGTCCACCTTTTAAACCCGTAAGGAGCAAGGCACTAAGGAACTGAGTGTTCTTGCAGCATGTCTTATGTCCACCAGCAAATTCATGCTATAAAAAATCATGAGAGACATCCCGGCTATACTTTAAAGACCACGGTGTGCTGGCTTTGGAGCCCTTTGCCGTTCTAGAATAGCCAAGGAGGTAGGACAGCCATCCATGAAAAGGGAGACATGATTTCATTTCCCTCCTGAGCCTGCACGAGGACAAACTTAACACCGTCTCTCAGTGAGGACAGCACATAAACATTAAGCCATTGGATGCTGAAGAGGAATTTGTCCAACTCTTGAGCTGAAGCCATGCCACCATGCAGAAGGAAGCCTACGTTTCTGTGGGAAAAGTGAGACTGCAGCCCACGACATAGACCACTTTCAAGGGGCAGGAGCTGTCTGAAATTTTTGAGTGACTGTTAATTTGAGATGCAGATATAGAGTTTAAAACAAGGATAAATAAAGGTATATTTTTAAAAATGTGGAAGTTCTGAAACAAAGCCAGTAAGCACCATTTAAAGAGAGGATATAGACTGAAAGTGGATGAATAGATACCTACACATACTGGCAACCTTGAAAGAACCACTACACCCCAGAGTGCTGGCTGAGGCAGCTTCCCTGTTGTACACAGGGATAAGGCTTGTACAGAGGCTGTAACAGCTCCAAAGGCCAAACTTTGAAGACTGGAAATCATTTCTAGTAAAGTTAATCATGCTAAAACACACCACCTGCTTTACTTTCTTCTTGTAACAACAGGCAGGCAGATAAACTGCACTCTGGTGCTGGTAAGGTTGTACCTGGGCCCCTGGGTTCTTGTCAGACTGTGGAGCACATGAAGGAATGTGGGAGGAGGGCATCCAGCCTCCCCGTGCAGACCTACATGGCCTGGGGAAACTGGCAACCTGCTTTTAAGGCTCAAACCCTCACACAAAGAAATAACAAATATCCAAGAAGATCTCACAGCAGCTGATTTATTGTGTGAAATACCTGGGGGGGATTTTTCTCCTCCCAAAAAAGAGAAAGAGAGCATGAGGGTCTGCTGCCCAAAGGCCATGTGGAAACACTTTTGACGTTTCCACTGATGTTAGAGTAGATCTGGGGAAGGCTGTGAACTGAAGCCTAAACCTGAGGGAGACATCTAGGACTTTTTGGTGGGAGAGAACTGTAAGATTATTCCTGGCAAACCCCCCTCAATTTTGCCTTCATACCTCCATCCTTCTGTCTTTGCACAGAGGATGATCCATTACAGTTATAGTTAATCCCACATAGAGGAAAAACTTGACTTGGTACTGGGTACCCAATTACAACTGGGCCAGTTCTTTGGTGCCCATTTTGAACTTGCATTTACAGTTGCAGCAAGGTACCACATCAGTAATATCAATACAGGCTGCCCATCCTGTCAAAGGCAAATAAAGATCTGAGATCTCACAGAATGCATTAAAATGTGATCAAAGGCTCTTTTTGGTGTCTCTTGAGTGCCAGGAGTTGTTCTGGTACAGCATGAAAAGAGGCACCACAAAAGGCAATTGAGTGGCCTGGCTAAGCAGGGATTTGTGTGATTCACAGAATCAGGAGCCAGAATTAGCTCCAGAACAGTGAATGGTCTCAGGATACGTTTATTCATAATTCCTGTTTAAAATATTCTAAAATCAACCTGAATGCATTTCTTCACCTATCTGGAGTCCTGAGGTCATTTGGCTGAAAGAAGAACTGAGATATTGTTATGACACAAGCTTGGATATGAGTCACAGCCTCATGATTTCTTCTGCTGTGAACATGATACAGAAACACTGCACTTGCTTCTTGACAGTCTGTTTTTGTATGTGAAATATCTTTGCACTTACACATGAAAAAGGCACTGAGTTGTATCTATCAGAGGAAAAATAAAATACAATTGGGTCATTCAGTCCTGCTGTTTGTCTTCAGAGCCGGTTGTGACATTTGTGGAGACAGCAGGCCATGACAGCAGTCTCCTAACATGACTAAGATTGTTGTCATTGCAATGTCTGAAGATGCAGCACATGAAGGTTTTCCCATTTAACAATAATTTTTTTTATGCAGAGAAAGTAAAACGATAGTAATAGTAATAGTAATAGTAATAGTAATAGTGTGCCACAAGTTCTCCAAATCAGCAGGACAGCACAAATAATATCTTGGTGGACCCACTATTCCTGTTTGTTACATTCTTGGGTCTTGTTTTTAGCAACCTTTTATAAAAAAAAAAAAAAAAAAAGTGGTTTTAACTGCTTTTTATAAAATCATTAGGAAGTCTGCCAAATAATCACCTCAAAACCCACCAGATCTAGAAGAAAAGGATAAGTCTCACTATCATAATAGTTGCAGCCCCTGATATCAGGTCAGATATTGTTTCCACATGAATAACCTGCAGGTGTATTTCACCAACCGATATGTTTTTTCATGGTCAGTTTTTAAGATCAAAGAATACCACAGGGAATGCTTCAATGACGGCAGGAGATGGGCCATGAAAATGCATGTAATAACCTGCCTCACAAGATAGCTGTGAATAAATGAAGATGGGAAAATAGGAGTTGCTTAAAGTCATGAAGGGAATTTGATTCTTAAATAGCCTGAGAGTAGGGCTGCACCAGCCCTGTGAAACTGGGCAAGATGCTGTGATACAAGTGTCCACGATAGCAGGGGACAGCTTGGGACCCAAGAGCTCTCTTCCACACTTCTTTCTATATTTATGTATTTAGGTGAATATTCTTCGTCTCTCATTTTCTTCTGTTTGGATTTGCAAGCAGGATGCTAGCTTTGCAAAAGTGATGTCTTTGCTGAGCGGAGAAATAGAATATAAGATTTTGTCAGTGGGAGAAAAGTAGAAAAAGACCAAGAATTTATGGAGCCAATTATTTCTTTGATCAAGTCAGTTGAATGTAGTAGATTTTAAGGCAAGCTTCAGCAGTTCACATAGCAAAATTATTCAGAGAAATAGGTTTACCTGTCTCACAGAAAATTCTCTAACAGTTTTCATTAGATTAGGGTCAAGAGGAACATCCCAGAAATAGTTCACAATGATAATTTTGGATTTTCTGTGGGAAGTAATATGCAGTGAGAATTTGGTATTACGCAAAATTTTCATTCTCATGAGAAACCATTCCTTGACGTCTCTGCACCTGAATGATTTTAATAGCATTACAAAAGACCCCAGTCAAGATAAGTGCCCCAGTGTTTCAAGACTACAAGAAGTTCATCATATGAAATTGTCTCAATGATGCTACAGTAACCTAAGTTACACTAATCTGCTGCACACCTGAAACTGCTATTCTGAGATTCAAAGGTATAAAGCACAATAATGGAAGTCTGAACAAAGGGCTTCTAAGGGGTTCCAGCCTCCTGGTTAACATGGACCAGCAGTTTTAACCCTAATGCCTGTAGCTATGAGAATGTGTAGGATGGCATAGGAGGACAGGAGGCAATTTTTCTTTTGCAGAATTCATTCTTTGGAGCAGTAACACCTCTCCTGAGAGAGACAGTTGAGGTTGTTCAGCCTGGAGAAGAGAAGGCTTCAGGAAATCTTATTGCAGTAAGATCAGGTAAGCTTACAGTACCTGAAGGGGGCCTTCAAGAAAGATGGGGAGAGACTCTTCATCAGGGAGTGTAGCAGTAGGATGAGGGTAACAGTTTTAGACTGAAAGGGGGGAGATTGAGATTAAATATTAGGAAGAAATTCTTTACTGTGAGGGTGGTGAGACACTGGAATGTTTCCCAGAGAAGCTGTGGATGCTCCACCCCTGGAACTGTTCAAGGCCTGGTTGGATGGGGTTTTGAGTAACTTGGTCTAGTGGGAGGTGTCCCTGCTCATGTCAGGAGGGCTGGAACCGGATGATCTTTAAGGTTCCTTCTAACCAAAACTATTCTATGATTCTCAAGAGCAGAGCTGCTATATAAAAAAAGATGTAAACACAAATGTCAAGGCTGAGCAGCTAATGACCAACCTGTTGTTGCCGACAGAAAATGTACTTTCAGTTTGTACTGTTTTATTCTTGTAATGACCTATTCTAATTACTTTTTAGCTCAATGCACTAGGAGCCATTTGCTAACTGGAATTTTAAATATTAATGCAAGAGTGTTTAAGATGTGTCCATTAAGGCTGGTAAAGTTGTGTTTGATTAACGGGCTTTTCATAAATGCACTGACACAAACTCTTTTTTTTTTTTTTAATTAATTCAGCCTGCAAATGAACATCATCCATTTTGCTATCATATTTTATCAGTCTGTAAAGTGCATTCTCACTTCAATTTTCAGCCCTGAATGCAGAACACTTTGTGAAAAATGACAGAATTTTAATGAGAAAG
Source organism: Pedionomus torquatus (assembly GCA_013398155.1). Taxonomy (NCBI): domain Eukaryota; kingdom Metazoa; phylum Chordata; class Aves; order Charadriiformes; family Pedionomidae; genus Pedionomus; species Pedionomus torquatus. The sequence goes on from VZRU01012323.1 coordinate 252,882, forward strand.
TGAACAACATGCCATCAACACCCTTTCGCCAGTAAAAATGGAAAAACATCAAGCTTTAAATCATGTTCCCTCTACACCTTTGGACATCTGTGATTCTGTCTGAGTCCTCAAAATCTGCTATATCTATCACCAGGTGCAGCCTTTAAATGTTGAGGAGCTTTCTGCTTCATTGGTTGGCATGGCAACAGTTGTCAAATTATCCCTTGATAATGCTCTTTAATTGATTGTATAAATTATTTCTGAGATATGTGATTGCAAAATGATGTACTGAAGCTCTTAAGTGAACTGATCAGAGTTTGTGCATTTAAAAACGCACTGCATTCACTGACCCTGGCCAAGAACCTGACCCTCTTACAAGCCCGAAATTCTTTAGATGAAGCATAAACATTAAGCATTAAGAAAAAGTTCAAAATTATGGCAAAGGTGTATTGTACTCCAAGTGCATGTTAACAGCTATAATAGGAAAGGTCACTTATAAAAATATCAACAGCAATAGAGCTATTTTTAATATGTCTGCTTCTGCACAGAGAACTGAATGGTCAGGGAACACAGGGATGCTTTCTTATCCATTACACTCTGAACCATTTTAGGTCTCTTAGCAGTGTAAAGTCTGAGGGTAATATTCCTCTGCCCAAGAGGAGACGTTTGCATTGGAAATGCCTGTATTTGAGCTGGGTTGTCTAGACTTCCTTGTATGGTTGCCAGAAAGAAACAAGCATTTCTAAGACAGATCAGTAAATATCTAAAGAAAATTGGAAGATTTGTTAAACTTCAGAGGCCTCGTTTCCCTCCTTTGACTATAAAGGTCTCCTGGTGTGACCAGCTGAGATGGAGGTACCTATATTCCAGGTAACTGACCTTAACTGAGATGATTAATTTTTCTTAATTTTCTGCTGTATATTCTGGTCTATTTTTTTCAACATGAAACTAAAACTGGTTCCATGATTTATCTTTAACTGATAAACCTTTTAAGGCCATGCTTAAGCAATCACTTTTTTTGAACTTTGTTTCCATTACAGTAAAACTTCTGAACATTGAGAAAAATTTCCTATCTGAATAAAAATAAAGAGATGGTTAGGTCACTAGGTATTCATATAACTAAGATGAACATTTATTTACCCTAGTGCTTACAAAGAACTGTGAAATTATTAATCTGTGTTTTTCTGTATATTTCAGTGCTAAAAGTACAAATCATGAATAGATTGTTGGTATCAGTGAACTGCAATCGGGCCTTAACACACTGAACAAGTTTTAAATCCCAACTATCATTTCAACACATGGATGAGCACAGACAATAATTTATAAAAACATGCAGGAGGAGGGCTTATCTAATTTGTAAAGCACAAATATTTCGCTGACCCTCAAAAAGAAATTTGGCTCCCTTTCTGAGGGACACCTTCCATCACCATGAGTCAGGGAAGAAGGTGTTTGTTGGCAAGAAAAGGTTCATTTAAAAATAAAACCATTCCTAACAGAGAATTTAAATGTCTTAGGTTTACATTTTTAGGCATTTTTTTGAGGCAATGTGAAAGCCCACACCCACTGATGCAGAAAAGACCAGCAGAAGAAAGGTCTTTGTGAAGATAAATAGCCACATGTCTGTTGTATATTTATCTTTGCAAAATGTAGGTCTTAAGACAAACAGTGTCCCACAGCATTGTAGTGGAACTGGGCTCTCCCCATACCAATAATCCTCTCACAGTCTGTGTTCGTTGTCCCTGTGTCTTAAGTCTGGCATAAATCTGTGCACAGACACACAATAGATATTTTTCTTCATGCTGGTAATCTGAAAATGGCAGAGAAATGGCTCATTTGTCTGCTATCTAAAAACATACCAGACATTCTGTATTAAATGGGGTACATTCATAGTCATCTAGTAGCCCCAGCATATTCCATTAATTCATTATTTCTGTTATACTAAAGTTTCTGCTTCCTCTTAGATGACTATCCTGACTTTGAAGACAAAGAAGGAAGAAGGCACTAAAGAGAGTAAGTGGTGGCTCCACCATCAAATGTGTCTCCTTCCATGGCGAAGATGCCCAGCCTGGAGGTTGCAGTGCCTGGGCAGCAACTCTGGAGAGGTCAGGCTACAATCAGGCGAGCTCTCCTTGAGCCAGGTTCAAGTGGCAAAAGAAGGTTAACCCTGGTGTAATGAAGATGCTGTGGTGGCCAGGCTGGTGGCTACGCCAGCTCCGGTGTCTCCAGTGCCCTCCAGCTGCAGGGCAACACACCAGGAGCTGCTGAGCTAGGACAGAGACCTGCTGAGCACATTTGCCCTGTGTTACTGTGCACAGATAACTTTTCAATGAGAAGAGCTTACTTATTGATTCTGGCTTCTTGTTTCCACCACAGTCCCAGTCACCATGGTCCCAGTCACCAGTCCAAAGCTGGTGAGGTCAATCAGGATAAGAGTATCTCCAACCCTGTGTGAAAGGGCTTTAAATGACACTCTAGCCACAGCCATGTGCAGAGCTCAGGATTGGCAACACCCCAGCTTGGTGCCACACTTCCTAGCTGGCAGTGATCTTGCATTTATCTAGTCTCTGCCACAGTCCATTTGGTGCCTGGAATGTAGGTACTCTCCAAAAGGCAAAGAGGAATGGGGGCATTTTCATTTGGGCTAAATAGTCTCTCCAGTAATCGATATATTGCTGTCTTTTCTGAGAGTTTTAAGTTTTTATAGCACACAAAAATAAATATAGAATGATAATAAAATGAAAAACAAAGAACAAGCATCTATCTTTATGTATCTGGAAGATATGATCTATCCAGGTTGTAATCTAGATGAAGAGAATTGAGTAAATATCCCTTGGATGAGGTAAGTATGCTCACTAAGTGAGATGTGTATGGCTGGTTTGACTAGAATTTATCCTCACCAACCTCAGACTGAAGATTCAGGAACTAGATTGTGTTTCTTGCTTTTGCTGCCTTTTAAAATTCAGTTTTCATTTCCTAGCTATTGTCAGAAATATTCCAAATTCATAAAAAGTCACACATTGTTCACCATCTAACTAGAGAACAGATAAATACATATGTCAGGCCTCATTAGCAAAAGCTGTCACTGATGAAAGCCTGTTTTCCCTCCCCTTATATCCTACCATACCTCATGCAGCTGATGATCAACAACTGCTGCCGCTTAATGAGCCTGAATCTTCAGCGCTGCCCTCTCAGATACGCCTGGTGTTGCAACACATCTGAAAACTTTAAAAACAAACAAACTGGCTACTTTATACCAGAGGAAAAAGATTTTATGGAAGGAAGGCTCCGTCCTGAAGAAAGGACCTTCTCAGCCTGAGTGTTTCTGCTGAACTCAGCGCAGGAATATTTCATGGCTGAGAGAGAAAAGATGTCGCAAAGGTGGGAAATCCCCACTGGGGCTTGCAGCTGAAAGCCAAACATCCCAAACTCCATCTGGCAGCGGTGAGCAGGCTGTGAAGGTGCCGGGAGCCCAGGTAGCACGTGTATGCAAGAGGTGACCCACTTAGGCAGCAGCCTGCCGTGTTTGCTCTGGCTGCAGGGCCACAGGGGCCCGTGATAGATGGCCTCATGCAGAAGGTGCCAGGGTGCCTGCTCCTTGCCCCATGGCAGATGGGGACGGCTCTCCTAGCATCCCCCATCCTCCCAGCATCTGAATCTGTTGCCCTCTATGTCCAGTAGCAAGAGGAAGAAATGAGATTAAATTAAACCAAATGGGATTATGTTAAGAAGTTTTTTTTTTTAACATCTCTGGTCCGTTAGAGCTGGAGCTGATTGATGAAGGCAGTGTTGCACCTCGAGTGCTGGAAATATCCCAAAATGGGTTAGAAGAAAAGGTGGGCACCCCTGTAGGATTACTGATCCTGCCTCTTTAGGTGTCCTTGGCCCCTGGATGTAGCAGATGTAGGTCCTTTCCAGTTTTAGGCAATATCTGTGCAGATTCTTAAAGCGTGTATATACACATATATACACTTACACACACATATTTCAGCTGAAACACTGCAGATCTCTTTATATAAGGAGGGATTTAACACAAAAAGGTCTCTGAAGGCAGAACAAACTGGAAGCAAATGCTGTTAGGGAGGTCCCCCTCCTCTGTGTGGGTCCCTTAAAGATTTCTGGTTATTCTGAAATCGTATTTCCACTCCAGCATTTTGCCTTGCTTGGAGGCAGCTGTGAAATAGCAGCAGCAGCAGCAGCAGCTGATTAATGCCAGGTGTACATTCAAATCCACGCATCTGTATTTGTTGCTGCAAACTTAAGTAAACAATGACCAAATGTGGCTTTTCTAAGTGCAGTTTGAACTGTGTGTGCATACAGAAACTTAATCACTGTCAGCCGCTACATCGCAAGCTCAGAGGGCCCTAACTGCAGAGGAAAGCTCAAAGGGAAGTTCAAAAGGTACTAACCACTTGACACATCTTGTGTTTTGGGAGATATTTTTGGATGACTGGAGAGCAATAATAATTTTTATTCTCAAGGCTGCTTTTCATTTCTGTGGAAGAATACAGAAAAGAGGATTTCTTCACACACAGCCCCACCCATTTATCTTGGTTTTTGGAGATTATGGCCCATATCACCAGTTGAACAAAGCACAGAAGGGGCTGATTCACCTGAGGCTTGTCCTTAGTGTGGAGCCAATAGGCAACATCAGGGAAATTCCTCTTGCCAGTTAAGATAAATTCACCTTTTGTTGTCCTGGTGACTGGAGGCTTCCTGGTGAGTCGTTTTAATAGCTTGCTTTGATTAAGACAAAAAAAGGGAAACAAACAAAGTTCATTTTGGAAAAACTGGGACCAAACATTGTGCGATCTGTTACAAAGATGGTGAGGAATGCCTGTCCGAACTAAAGGTGGTGCTGAGACCCCCAGTGATTTCAACACAATCAAAATTTTATCCAGAATTTTGTATGAATGAGGCATCCATCTTATTTTCAGGTATTCAGACAACAGTTATAATAATAAATAAAAAACATCATCCATCTCATAACTGCTGGGCACAAAAGTTCTTATCAAGCAGAAAAAGCTATTTTTAATGCCTGAAGGAAAAAAATTGAGGGAAGGGATTAGCTGAGTACATTGTGAACATTGTGAGAGGGAGAGAGGAGGAAGGGAGTGGAAGTTACTTCTGAAGCCGTGCTGGTGGAGTATGCAGACTTGGCAAAACAAGTCACATGTGTATGTCATCAGTAACTTGAAGTCTCTGAGTAACATGAAGTTAGAGCAGATGCTGACTTGAAATCTCATTTGTAGCAGGGTTAAATCATGTGTGGGTAATTATTAAATATTAAAAGCACAAGTCAAAAAGATTACTCAAGGAAAAAATGGAATATTTCATAAAACTTCTTGATGAGGAGGCGCTGATGAATGAAGACAGGCATAGGGATGGATTTAAGCGCTAGACTGAAACATTATCAATTTTGCATGCCAGGTGTTTGATAAAGACTATAGAATTCCTACTGTATAACCCTTGTCTCAGGCACAGCCCTTTCCTGTCCTAAGACTCCATCTTTTCAATCCCCTATGGGAAAGGAAGAGTATGAAAATAGCACTTTGGACTGGCAAAGTCTTGTTTCTGTTTAACCTCATTTGTCTGTCATAATATAGTGGACAGGGAGGAAAAACCTCTAAGGCTTCTGTCACTTTAAGCCCAGTGAAAAGTCACTTTACTGAACATAAAACCAGAGTTTTAAGGGTCAAGCCAGCTCTTCAACTGTGATTACAGCCATAAGGAGGATGGTAGCACTGAAAGAAGTATGCATTTCTAAAGACTTTGGCAAAGGTCTTAGAGGGGAAGGGTGTGAGCCCTACACCTTAACTAGGTAAATTGGGACTAATACCACTTGCATGCCCCAGGATGATTTCTGCTCTTCAGGAGTAAGTCTTTACGTGAAGTCAAGAATGATAAATGGTATTTTATTATAAAAAACTAGCAAACAGGTACCCAAATACTAAAATCTCCACAAACATCCATGCAACTGCAAAGACTTCCAACATTTTTCAAGTAGGGAATTAAGCTATGAAGAGCTAAACCAGAACTAAATATGATTCCAAGACTTGCTATTTTAAGCTGATATTTATTTTTTAAATCTGCCTTCCTTTTATTCCTCATGGACTAGGTGTAAGCAAGAGTGCAAAGAAAGGGGAAATAATCCAACTGTAAACCCCTGAATACTCTTCATTTATCAGGACCACCCCTATAATTCTCATGGTACTCCCAAAGTTCCTATTAAAAAGTCTCAATACATCCATAATTTGCCAACAAAAGAAATTTTTTGCTCAGACTTGTTTTTCTTTTTCATCTTCTTGAAATCTAAAGAAAAAGCTGTGCTTGGGAGTGGTTCATAAGTTCATAAAGAAGTTAATAAATTATGGATATTTAATTTTTTTCATGGATGGATTTTGTAACTTAATTTAATCTTTTCTATTACAAGGGAGCATGAAAATTCAGAGTCTTATCCAAGTATGATATCAGACACCTGAATAATTTTTTGCTTGCAAAAGAGCAAATACAGTGGTATCAGCTAGCTGATGTTAAGTTGCAATGTTTATCAAATGATGGGATTTTATTGTGGCAGCCACTGTGTTTCGCTATTTTCAGACTGGTATTCTCCTAACAGTACAGTTAAGTTGGATTTGAGAACAACAGCAGCTTAAAACATCAAAGCTACAGGAGAATATTCTTCGACATAAGCCCTACTCTAGCTTTTCATGTCTTAGCTCTCCTTATAAAAAACACTGAATATAATACTGAAAATTAAAGAGATGGACAATTCTAGAAAAAAATGCCCTGAGTTCAGAAAGTTGCTCGAACAGGTCAGAAGAAGGTGGTGGGGTGGTGGCAGTGTATGTTTGCTTTGCCACAGGGGGCCCCGAGAGTTCAGCTGACCAGGTGTGAAGGCTGCCACTTCCATCGATGTCCAAGACGCTTCTGGCTGCTGGCCCCAGCACCTGGATCCATTTGCAGCTGCACAACCTTCTTGGCCAAATTCTTGAAAAGACAAAGGTCATATTGTTCTCTCTGCTGTAAATATGTAGAGGCTGCTGCAGCTGCAGGAATGAAAATGGGAGCAGAAGCCAGCCAAAGCTGTTGCTATAAAATTGCAAATTGACATTTGGAAAATAAATTCAGAAGTTTTCATGAAGGTTTTACTTTAGCTGATAGGCAGCCCAATCTGAGAACCGTTAGCCCCAAGCTAACATCTTTTCTTGTTGTTAGTTGTATATTAGTGTAACTCCATTAGCTCAGCTGCAATATTTCTAGACTGCCTTGGAGGAGAGAGAGCATCCTTATTTATCTGGTACATCTGGGCGTAGCAATCCTTCTGCTCAGCCTCTCTGAGTCATGCTGGAAGAGGAGATTGAACCTCCTTCTAAACTGGGCAAGCAGGCAGGCCATCTTACTGCTCAAGCCACAATTAGCTGTCATGCTTTCCCATAGCAG
>VZRU01012323.1:264523-374429 GCA_013398155.1 Pedionomus torquatus
AAAAAAGCAAAGAATATGTTAAACAGTTTCTACTTAAGGAGGCCAGCTACCAAAGAGGAATGGCTCAGATTTGTTCAGCACTGACCCATGATATACAACATCTCAATTCCACCCACCAAAACTGTTCTATGTTGTTATGCATAACAAAAGTTTTTATTATGCCAGAGAAGAGCCAAACTGAAGTGCTAGGAACCTTCTTAACTGTAGGAACTCACAGACTAGTTTTCCTTTTTAAAAATTATTTTCTTTGATTATATATTCACTGTTGGTTCAGACTCTGCCTAGAAGAACTTGGAGCTAGAGCTGTGAAGGTCACAGTGCTCACAGCCATGTCTGCTGAAGCAGAAGATAATGACTAGATAATGTGCAGGACTTCCCAGATGAGTTGCTTTCATTCTGCTGTCTGAAGGCAGAGACAAGCTTTGGGAATGCATCTCTACTGCTGGGTTCCATTGGCCACAATGTATATATTTTTTCAATTTTAGAAGAGCTTTTTAGGTAGAGGTTTTTAGAGTACAATTTCTATGGCAGCCAAGCCAAAGAGAGCAAAGATAAGCTTTTGTCAGCCCAATTTTTGCATTGTTCAAGGACATCCACATCTCAGTTCATCATAAAACACTCCTTGCACAGACTTTTAAAAAGTTTTCTGTGGCTTCAGAGCAGTACACTGTGACTGCACAGAAACATGCAGCTTGCTAAGTTCCAATTACCTCCTGTTCACTGCATGTGTGGCAAGATCCCTTATGATACCTCAGCAATATATCTCAGTTAGCTCAGGTGTGTGTCCCCGTCGTCGTCTCCCCCCGCCCCGGACCAATATACGTATACAAGTTTTCTATTGTATTGTTGCTTGTATTTTTAAAAGAAATAACATGAGTAATTCTATCAATTCCTACTCATCACCAAAATATCCCACACCCAACCATATCCGTGTAGCATGAAACACTCTGGCAGGATTGCAATAGCCACAAGGGAAGAAAGTGATTAAAACACTTAGCAACAGATGGGAAGGATGAATATTTTTAAAGGCAACATGAAGACTCTCAGTACCTGGGGCATGGCAATCCCAGGCACAAATACAGGTTGGGCAAAGAATGGCTGGAGAGCAGCCCTGAGGAGAAAGACTTGGGAGTCCTTGTGGATGAGAAGCTCAACATGAGCTGGCAGTGTGAGCTGGCAGCCCAGAAAGCCAACCGTGTCCTGGGCAGCATCAAAAGAATTGTGACTGGCAGGTTAAGGGAGGTGATTGTCCCCCTCTACTCTGTGCTAGTGAGACCCCACCTGGAGTACTGTGTCCAGCTCTGGAGTCCTCAACAGAGAAAGGACATGAACTGTTGGAAGAGGTCCAGCTGAGGGCCACGAAGATGATCAGAGGGATGGAGCACCTCTCCTATGAACACAGGCTGAGAGAGCTGGGGCTGTTCAGCCTGGAGAAGAGAAGGCTCTAGGGAGACCTTCTAGCAGCCTTCCAGTATCTGAAGGGAGCCTACAGGAAAGCAGGAGAGGGAGCAGGAAGCACAAGTCTTATGAGGAGAGGCTGAGGGTTCTGGGGTTGTTCAATCCCAGGAAGAGGAGACTGAGGGGAGACCTTATCGCTCTCTACAACTACCTGAAAGGAGGCTGTAGAGAGGTGGGTCTTCTCCCAAGTTACAGGTGATAGGCCAAGGGGTAATGGCTTCAAGTTATGCCAGGGTAAGTTCAGGTTAGATATTAGGAAATATTTCTTTACCAAAAGGGTTGCCACGTATTGGAATGGGCTGCCCAGGGAGGTGGTTGAGGCACCATCCCTGGAGGTATTCAAGAGANCCCATTGGTTGGACTAGATGATCTTAAAAGGTCCCTTCCAACCTAGGTGATTCTGTGACTCTGTCAGGAAGTGTAGTGGTAGGACAAGGAGTAATGGTTTTCAACTGGAAGAGGGGAGGTTTAGATTAGATACTAGGAAGAAATTCTTTGCTGTGAGGCGAGTGAGACACTGGAACAAGTTGTCCAGAGAAGTTGTGGATGCCCCATCCGTGGAGACATTTAAGACCAGGCTGAATGGGGCTTTGAGCAACCTGGTCTAGTGGGAGATGTCCCTGCCCATGGAAGTGGGGTTGGAATTCAATGATCTTTAAGGTCCCTTCCAAGTCTAACCATTCTATGATTCTATGAAAGATTGAGAGTGGAATTATGGTGTATTAAATTAAGATAGAACAGAGAAAAAGGGAAGGCGAGATGACTTTGAAAGAGCAAAAAATGTTTGTAAGGGAACAGACTAAATGAGTCTCCCAAAACTCATTAAAAAGGTCTACATTCTGAATTATGAGATAAATTAAGTTCCTGAATTTGGTATGAGAGCATAGCTTCTTGTATACACATTCAGATTGTTAGTTACATAGTATTTATTTATTGAACTTGAATTTATTTTAACCACAGAAAGCCAAAAGTATGGTTTGATTTTGTTTTGGTTTGTTTTTTTCATTTTATGTGAGTTTAAAAAGGTGTTTTACTCCAAATGTAGGGAAGATAATTTGATTTGGTTAAATGACATGATTGCTAATGTAGTTTTTAAATCTTGAGCTAAACTGAAGAGCTGATATATGAATGTAATTTAAGTCAGATCTCTCGAGAAGAACACGCTGTAGTCCAACTGTCATTTACAGCTACAGAAAGTAATTGAAAAAGTGCTATTAGATTAGAATGCTATCCTTTTAATCTGCCTTGGCACAGGTGTATGTGGCTGAGGGTCCTTCTAATGACTTCATAAGGAAAGACTAAGTCTAGTTAAAAATAGAACATTTCCCCACAAAAATTTCTATTGTATTTCATAAAAAAAAAAACGTTTTCCCCTGTGAAAATAGCCAGACAGGAAGCAAGGCAGGGAACACAGAGCGGCCACCCGCAGTGCTGCACAGCAGACACCGTTTCACAGCCAGTGTAACCCCGCCACTGGCTGACTGGTTTGCCTGTGTGCCTGGGGGTGAAGAGGGACATCCTGGGTCATCAAATGACCATGTGTGGGATAGGGTCCCTGTGCATCTGGAATATCGTGGGAAGGATGGGGAGCTTCAGGTGGGAGCTCTCCTGAGCCGCAGCCGGCTGGGTGAGTGTCAACAAACTTCACTGCTTGTGTTTGCTCTCTTCTCTTTCAGAAAGAGCAGACCTGTAAGCAGTATTTGCAGCTCTTGGCAAGTTTAGTGGTGTGCAAAGCAAAGTACTTCTCTCAAAACTAAATGCCCATTTTCTGACTTCGGAAATTCAGAGGTGGAGTGCATCTGAGGGGTCTAATGCATCCACAAATAATGCCACAGTAACAAGGAGAAATGAGCATATCAGCTAAGGTCCTTTTCTTCTGTCAGGGCAGGTCTGGTCCTTCCAGCATGCTTCTCAGTGCTGTGTCCAGCAGAGCAGTCAGTGCTTGTCTGGTTTTAAACAAAGGACTCTACCCTACAACCCAGTGATTTCTTTTTACAGAAGACTTCTGATTCTGAGAAGGAATTTGCCTCATTTCATAATTATAATGAAACATTCTTCTATCTAATTACTTATTTAAGGTACTATTAATGTTATTGAACTATGGGTAAAATACACAGTAGTCAGAACTAACAGAAAAGATGTTTGAGTCTTAATAACACACATTTTGCACATTATTGATCTGCATAGGTAGAAGCAAATATTACATGAACTGGTTTCTCTTAAGATAACATAAAGTCTGTGGTTAATGGGAGAAAAATTACAGATGATGCATCTTTTACTGTCAATGACAACATCTAATGTGAGCTGGAGTGTCTGACCGTTCAGTGAGATCAAAATTGCAGGATCTAAGGGATCCTGAACTAAAGGAATACAGTCAAGGGAGACACTCTTCTTACTCTTCTTGACTACGGGTCTCTAGGGGAGTGAAGTGGACAGGAACAAGGACCTGAAAAGTCATGTCATTCAAAAGGAAATACTTGGGCAGGAGCAAAGGGAACCTATGGATTAGCACCCAGCTGCTCTGCTGGAGTCACAGGCAGGGTTTTGGCTTGTCTTTCCAATAGTCTGTTGTTCCTCTTCATGGAACAAAGATTGCTGGGGAGAGACAGAATTCACCTGAAAAAGTGGGGCCAGAGTACCTTCACCAGAGTTCAGAGCCTAGGTGCAGATGCTTGCAATGGGTTTTGATCCTGGGGCTTATATTGTTCCAGTACCTCTTTCAGTGTCTTGGGTGACATCCATCAAGTTTGTGGATGATCTCAAACCAGAAAACAGAGAAATATCTGCTGGTCAACAGATTGAACATGTCATCAATGAGCCCTCGAGACAGTGGAGGCTTACTACATCCTGGGCTGTCTTAGAAGACCTTTCTAATGCCAGAAGGTAGAGGTAAATGATCGCTCCCCTCTGTTCAGCACTTGAAAGAAGGACTGCATCCAGTTTGGAACCTCTTAGTACAAGAAACATCAATAAGCTGAAGCAAGTCAAGCAGAGTCACTAAGATGGTTGGGGACTAGAGCACATGGTGAGGGAAGAGAGCCTGAGGATTTGTTTGGTCTAGGGAAGACAAGGCAAAGGATGGATCTAATTATCATCTTCCACTACCTAACGGGTGTTTACAGAGAAGATGAAGTCAGACTTTTCTCAGGGGCACATAGCAAAAGGCAAGAAGCAACAGTTGCACTTTTTGGCAGGGAAAATGCTGTCTACATATATAAAAAAGCTTTCCATAACAATAGTGGTTAAGCAAAGAGACACACTGCCCAGAGAGGCAGTGGAGATTTTCCTTGGAGATTTTCCTAACTTGAGCAGACAGTGTCCTGAGCAACCTGACCCAGCTTTGATGTTAGCCCTGCTTTGAGAAGGAGATGGGACAAACTGACCTCTAGAGGTCCCTTCCGACCTGAATGGCTCTGTGATTCACTGGCAATTTTTTAAAGGATTCTCTTTGAACTCTACAGAAACACCTTCTATGGAGAACAAGCTCCTTCTCCCTAATTTTAACCATCTGAAAAATAGACTGGGGTATTTGAAGAATGTGAAGTTAAATCACAACGTGATCTACAAAACATGGTGTTTGCTTCTGGTTAAGTCACTGATAGCCAGAAATCATTACACAGGTTGGTGTTGCTGTCATTTTGACAGGTGATCAAAGAATGAAAGGAGAAAACTATTACCACTCTCCAGGTTTGTTTTAAAGACAAAGAAATGATGGAGTGACCAAAGTGGGGTGTATTAAGTATGTTTTCAAAAACATTGAATTTTAGTTGTAAGCATTTCAGGACAAAAATTTCAAAACAAGCAACTCCCATCTTAATGAGGAAAATCTGTGTACAAAACCAGCTTTTGGACACAAATCACAGTGCTTGTGCCTCTAAGTAACCAATTGCTAATGTAAATCAGGTGCTCAGAGGAGCAAGTATTCTGAGTCGTTTATTGAGGAGAGCAAATTTTGTGGATTCAAAATGGCTCCACACAAATCTCTTTGGAAAATCAGTCCTCACATTCAACATGGCTTTTTATGCTTTGTGGCCTGTGCAATTATACTTCTCCTACTATGTCAGTAAAGTAACTTCCCTAATTACCCCTATTCCACTCCCACTTCCCAAAATGACATTCAAAAATACAGGTGTGCAAAAATCATCAAGGGGAATAACGTTTGCACTACCCTCGTAATGGCTGATTTACATTTTATTCTCTGTGCATCAATCCACATGAGAACTTTGCAGATGTTAAAAACACATACACTCTATAAATTAATCTATGCTACTTGAGGGAATTGAAGGAAAGAAAGGAAATTCACATAATTCAGTGTAATGAATTCAGATATCTAGCAGTGTGGCTTTACCACCAGCTTAATTTTCATTTTAAGTGTAGAAATTTGCAATCAAAGTTAGCACAAAAGTGATAGTCTTTTTATAAATGCACATGCTTTGCTGTTGGATGCTTCTTGGCTGATAAGCGTGGCTTCTCAAGAGTATTTTCAGAGAGAACCAAAAGGCAATGCTGAATAGTTCAGATGCAAAAACTGAATAGGAAATGATGCTTCAGGCAAACAAAAGTCTCAGCAATGCTTATTAATTGATTATAAATCATTTTATCTTAGAATAAAGGAAATGATTCTACTTGCAGTTTTAGAAAAGGGGGCCACATAGCAAGGGGAGGGGTGGATGTGAATGAAAGGATACGTCGAAGATGAGCACCTCTATGCTGTCTCTGAGAACATAAATCACAGGAGGTAAGCAGTTCAAAGGGAGATTTTCAAAAAGTAGCACAAGGGACTTTTTAAGTAAAAAAAAGAAGTGTGTGTGTGTGTGTGTGCTACAACAATCACAGACAGTCAATCAAATTATGTTTCTGGTGACCCCCACAAACCTCTCTTCATCCATGCGTGGATTACTGAGGAAGCATATCCTAAAGGATCTATTTAATAACCTCTAGTTTCTAACTGTTCTGGAAGTCTTTAGGTCTCTTAAGCCCTGCAGACAGGGACTAGAACCAGATGTTTCTCCATTTAGATAGGGCCAAAATTGTTCCAGCTCAGTTTGAGTTCCCATCAAAAATGAATTCAGCAGAACAGCTCAGATTCATTTCCATTGGGAGACAAAAATAGTGGTTCATTGTGGTTTTCTGTTCTGGTACTGGATTTCTCCACAACTTCACACTTCTCTGCTTCTCGGTTTGGGTGAAAGGGTTTGTGATTGATCTCTGCAAGGAGGCAGGGTCGGACCTGCTAATGTGACACAAAGTAGTGCCACTGCATTTGTAGGACCCTCACACCTGAAGACAGAGGCAGCAATGGCAGAAGATGTTTGCCAGTATTCAAAAGGTGGGTATTGGCCTTACAGTGGGATAAAGACCAGTGGCCAACCCTGGAGGTCACCATGACCTACCTCCTGCTCATGACAGGGTTAGCATTACAGCTGAATCTGGTTGCCCAGGGCATTTTCCAGTCATTTTTTTAAGTTCTCCTGTAACAGAGATTTTACAGACTCCCTGGGAAGCCTGTCCATCTTCACCTCTCAAACCTTGTCTTTAAGTTATTGAAAAACTTCCCAGTTCAGAGGCGGTAAAAGGAGCAACAGTACTATACAGTACTATAGCCTTGGGGATATGGGGATCTTCTACTCCAATCGGGACACACCAATACATTCAGGAATCTGTATTTCCACAGATATTTACATGAGGTGACAGATACTACTGGTGATCACCAGATCATGTTACTTCATTTACTCAGCATTATAATGGCTAAAACTCTGGATGAGATCATGGACTTCAGACCCTGTTGTTTTTCACCGATATGGTGTCTTCCAAATTTGTAGTAATGTGTGGAGTTTGCTGTGGAGTCAGGATAATTCATCACTATGTGTTCATATAGTATCTGTGAATGGACCTTAGAACTGTAGACTGGAGTTTGAAGACTAAATTTGAGCATCTGGTAACTGGACATCTGTGGACACTGTATACGGACTCATATGTTGGCACAGTTGACAGACCTGGCTCCAAAACCAGAAGAAACAATTCATGACAGAAGATGCCTAGAACTGTCAGCACAGAGTTCCTAGATGAGCACATATCTCTATGAAATTCGCAGCCAAGCAAGGTGATCTGAATAGTGCAATCCACTGCCTGTTCTGGACCTGTTGATGCCAGCTGTGCTCTTGACTGGCCCAAAAGCCTGCACAATGTATGAATTTGGAACACCTGGTTAAAAAAAAAAAAAACAACACTCAAAAACATTAGAAAGGGGGTAGATTAAGCCATCAGGAAACAGAAATTTGGAAAAAAAAATCTGAATCTTTTTCTGATGGGTAAATGGAGTAAAAAGCTGTATTGAGACTGGTAGTGGAGACCTGCCAACTCTGTATCAGTTTACATAGGCAGAAAAGATTAGTAGGAAAGAGTCTTGCCATTTTAAGTAAATGTTGTCCTACATGGCAGCTGTCTTCTGATCACATTCAGGTCATTATCACAAGGAAGCAGAAAAAAAAGATAATGAGTTGAATAAAAGGAGGACCTTTCAATAGACCAACTTTGGAGAAATGCTCTCGTGACAGTGCTTTGTGTCTGCAATACTCAACCTCAGTCTCAACTATAACTATCATCCGAAATCACCACTGAAACTCATGAAAATGGGTACTGAAACAAGGAATGAGCTGTTCGTTACTCATTAGAAAAACGTGTTAACAGACTCTTTCTTGACAATGAACTTCTGTTGAGAGACCATTACTTATTATCATTGTTTGGAAATCCATGTGCCTGTTTTAGACAAGTCCAAGTAAGCTTTGAATAAAGGGTTGCCACAAATGTGAGGACTGGCCTATTTGAACTAACATGGTCACAGTTATCGCTGGGATATTTTCTCTTCAGTCTCCTCAGTTCCGTCTTTCCTGTGTATCTGCTGCTTTTTCTTTGTGTAATAACTTGAGATACCAGACAGACAACAGAAAAATTGCCTAGAGCTTCAGAAGGCAAAGGGAGTGATAAATCTTTAAGGTTATTAAAGATGAGCCCAAAGTTGTCGTTTTCCTATCCTGAAATATTTGCCTGCTTCCAGGTTGTTCCTTATTTTTCATTAATAGCATAATGTAAACTGACTTATCTTTGGCCCCATGTCCTTTTTTATTTTATTTCATAATTTGTATCACAGAGTTGTGATACAGAATCATCAAAATCATTGTTGTACCATATTTATATACTCTACAGTGATACAGTCTTCTGTTAGATCATAAATGATGCTTTTCTGTAAACACTTGTATTTTTCCTCATTTGTCATCATGGATCTGTCATTCATCCTAACTTTTCATTGTCTATTTTTGTGTGCCTGTAGAATGACATTTCATATATCCCATAAATATTTTAAATAGCATTTTCAAAATACTGATGCAAATAATAGCAATAAAATATTAGCAGGGTGCTATTTTTGACTCAACATCTATTTATCAACTTCTGCTTAAACACATCATGCATTTTTGTGTTCTAACTTTTACTTGGACATTACGAATCACTTCAGACGCATAACTTGGTTCAACCTCAAAATGCTTGTTTGAAGGAAGAAAATAAAAATATCCCTATTTTATAAAAAGAGCAAATTGTAAAAGTCACTCTGAAGTGACCTAGCCCACAACTTGGTTCAGAAAGAGGACGAAAGGACATAGAGTCTCCATTCTCTGCATTCAGGATAGATGATACTAGCTGGCTGTTTCTGTTCAGTAGTGTTGTCTCCCTAACAGTGCAGTTGCTTTCACAGTGAATCATGGGAGTCTTGGAAGTACTGGACCCTCCAAAATCATTCTAATCAAGTAATTTATTTTGGTGATGGCCTTAAAGGAGTTGCCTCAAAGAAACTGTAATAAACATGATCCTGATTTAAATTCTGACAAGTAAAGCGTATCTGCTCCAACATGTAAGAAAAAATTTATAATGCATTGCAAGAGTCAACCTTGTTTCACAGCAACTATATTTTGGCTTAAAACTTTTTTTGGTAAAACTTTGGCAACAGTTTCTTGAAGCCAAATACACAGAACATAGAAAAATATTAGCTTTTATTGCTTTTGAATGTCATACTTTTAATATCACTGAGATACCTCTAAATGTCATTTAAATGTCATTGGTCTTGTGCAGGGCTCAGGGGAAGCTATAGAAATGTAAAATGGAAAGGAACTTTTGGAGTCATCACATGGTGTTTTCCATAAACTGATCAAATTTTATCATAATCCTTGCTAGTTCACTTTCCTTTTCCCTTTTCTTTTCTACCCCCTTTACTCCTATCTAAAGATGGATTCAGGATCCCAAGGAACTGAAAACCTGACTTCTCAACATTTCTATATCAGGCCACACATGCAATCTACTCTATACTCTTAATTAAATACTATTTTTAATTAATTGTAGCTTATCAATCTTTATTGTTAACATCCAAATATTTCTAGTATCACCATGAGGCAATGCTGAGGAGTGATATGTCACAGATAAATTGAGTCTAACTTTTTGGGGATTTGATATTGTTATTTCCAAACACACACACACACATACTTAAATATGTATATATTGTTTACCTCAAGATAAGCATCCTCTGTATTGGAACAGTGCCAATTAGATTGCTTTGTTAAGATGTGCTGTTACTTAGTTGATGTTTTACTCCAGGGGAGAATTTTTGCCTTGTGTATAATGTATCTTCAGATTTTAAGCCTATGAAATTCATGTCCACTGAGAATAGTATAGATTTTCAGTGTCAAACCCTGAGTCAGGTTTTGGCATTGATTTTTAAGTGGGACTCCACATTAAAATCAATTTTTCAGAAGGAAAAAAAAAAAAGAAAATATCAATAAAAAAAAATCTCAATTTTTTTTCTTAAAGAAGCAACCCAAAATTAGCAGGAATGTCATGAAAGTTTTTTCTAAATGCAAATATCTTTCAATACAAGGAGGGGGCTTAGCTTTGACTTAACTGAGAAAGCATGCAAAGATATTTAGAATGAGACTAGAGGAGACGGGTAGGGTTTCGGTAATAAACCAAAAATATCAGAAGACCAAATGACTAAATGACACAAATCAAGTATAATTTAGAACTAATATTTCAGTCATTAAGTTGTAATTACTTGTAAAAAGGCCATAGAGCAAAGCAAATTATTGTGCTAAGAATTGTTTTAGAAATATGGAGATCACTCCTAACTACACAGAATGCCATAATATTGGCATAATATTAAGCAATTTTTAAAACCATTCAGACATTTCAGAATCTTTTAAGACTTCAACAACTTAAACATCTTCATGAAAAAAAAACCTCCATTATGATTTTAACAAATTATTTCATTGTAATACAAAATTTTCTTCTAAGAACAATACCATTTGCAAGACAGATCGGAAATTGGCAGTGTCTTTGACTTTCAGGGATCTTGTGCAGCTTGCATTAAAATTAACAGAATGAGTTAACTGATGCATCAGTACATTAAGAAATAACTGCAGACATACAACCTTTAAAGACTCACCCCACCAAAACACATCATGAAAGCGTTTCACAATACACCCATGGGCATTTTGCAGTGACAACACAGGATTAAGGAAATATTGTGAAAATGTAAAGTTCCATTAAAGATTATTATGAAACTCCACCTGCTAAGTTGGGGTGGTATCTGTGCTCTCTGGTCAGAGGAAAATAAAGGAATATTTGTCTTTAGACGGATTCTTGCTTTTTAAGAATGCATTTAAATTTACATTTAAAAGATTTGTAGCCTTCCCAGGTAACCCATGATCCTATGTCTTGACCAGAACAACTGAAGCATTTATGTTTTCTTGTAAAATATGGTCTTGCTAGAAGAGGCCTAGTGAGATTTTTTTACTGAATCTTCCATTTCATAAAGATACATCCCAAATAAGAATTTATTAACAGGTTTATAAGTAATAATTTGCTTCTTATGTTGTCTCACGATTATTAGTCCCTTTAAGAGCAATTTGTAAAGTGTAAGCAAATCTTACATGACACTTTAGGCATCTATTTCATATCTGAAATTAAAATTGTCATTACACTGCACAAGACTGGGGAGACAAAAGCAATATACTCAAGAAAAGTAAAGAAACAAAATAGATATTTATTACCTGGTAAAAAAAAAAAGGAAAATGTCATGCCGAACTGGGAGTTTAATAACAAAAGACATGGTAGTATAATAACAATTCTTAAGAAGTAGTCCATGTATAAAGACATTTTAAATTTAACATAAACATGTTTAAATTTAACAAAGACATGTTAAATTTAACATATTTCCGAGCAATAATCTTGCTTTATATGAACTTTTAAAATAATAAATACGTTAAATTTTTCCTAAGCACTGAATTTACAAAAAAGTGGCATGTGTTTCAGTATATGAGCAGTTGCATGCAATTCTTTATTACAGCTCACAGGAGTAATATTAGATGTAGAAGCAGTGAATTTGACCTCACACAAATTTTAGTCATATCATAGTAAATGCAGGGCCTGAATCAAATGTTTTAAAATCTTTAGTCTCTCTGGGGATTTGGCTATATTGAATGAAACTATCCCACTTCCACCTGCAATTACCTTACCATATGCATTTTTAACATTATCATTGTACATTGTTTGTCTAATTATTCATGCACTTATATCTTGAAGTTAAGACAGACATATTTCCAAAAGGCAGTGTCTCTTCCAACTGTTCTTTGATCTTAAACCTTTCTTTTTTGTTCTGTGTTGTTGGCAGTGGGCAGAATAAAGAGAATTATTCTCTATAACTAAGTTTAGTCTTAACACTTGAGAAGCCCATTCTACATTGCATCATCCTTTTCCCAAGTCCCAGGATGGTCTGAACAAAAACATAGCCTCTAGTTGTACAAACCCAGAGTATAAATGGCAGTTGTCAATTTTTGAGATAGAATTTAGATTTGCACACTTCTGAGTGCTTCAGGTTTTGCCTCTCAGTGCTAAATCTGCTTAATCAGATTTTCAAGTATGAATTTAAGGGCTGCACATAACGAGTTGTTTTCAATATGTTTCTATGCGAGGAACAAATAATAACTGCACAGAAAAACAGTATTAGCTGAAATTTAGATGAAAACCTAAGTCAGGTTAACATTAAGTACTTCAGAAAATATGGAGAGAAAACAGCAGTGCATTTAGCTTGAACCATACAGGTGGGCTGAGCCAGGGCCAGCCCTGGAAGCTGTGATTTCTGGTACCACAGCCCAAAAGGTCCTCGTAAAATCAATCATTTTCTGTGCTATCAGGTCCCATAAAGAAGAATGAACACTTTTTCTCAGCCTCTGACACAGTTTCTATAGGGTCTTCTAATGCAGTAATCAGATGTGCAGAGCGACTCAGACCAGTTGGTGAGCTGGGTCCATTTGAGAATGTGAATTTTAATGCAGTGTTCCACTTCTAAGATATTGTTTGTAATGTTGTTGTGAATTATGCCAAGGGCACTTAGATCACAGCCTTGCAACAATAAAAATATATAATATATGAACTGAACATGTCTGCTCTATTAAAGGCAGGGTTTCTAATCTGCAGTGTCCCACAAGTGGTAATAATTACTAAAGAATGCATAGCAATAAAAAGACACTATCTTTTAAGCCATAAACCAAGTAGAAAGAGTTACGGTTTAATTAATTTCATTTTCTTTTAGGAACCCAAGTAAGAGCCCGTCCCACAGTCTAGGACTCCTCAATAGTTCAGTTTTCATAATAAAATGAAACAATGGACAGCTCATCCTTCTCCAAAAATAAATGCATAAACAAACTAATCAAATAAAGCCCCCTCACAGCAGGCAAAAATCTCAAAGTTGGGCTTTCAGCTTAACTCTGCATCTCCTGTTTTCTAAGTGCTTAAGTTCTCAGCTTGGCACTGAATGCATGCAAGTGGCTGTGTTAGACAAACAAAATGGTGTGTGGGTCGACAAACACCACAACACATTTTCTCTAAGTGTTCTCAGAGGGAATGACTTGGGATCACAGAATCTGCATGCAGGAAATATAATCCTCTGGAGGAGACGAGTCAAACCACCAGAACTTTCTGGAAAAGTTGGGTAGTTTTCTTGCATTATTAGTGGATTTCAAGATTTCTCAAAAGAAAAATTTAAAGCAAGGAAGTTAGCATTGCAATTTTCCTAACTTTCCTAAGCTATATTTGATTAAATGCAGCTGTAAACAAAAGATCAAATTTTTTTTCTCATGGACCATACTGAGAAAGTGACAAAAATTCTGCTCATGTTGATCTCCAAGGGGCAAAATTCCACTACAAAGTAATATTCCTAAGAGAAGGAGGAGTTAAATCTACATAAACCAATGCAAAGGTGAAACAAAAGTGATAATTATTTCAGGAAATAAAGCATTTCTTTCAAGGGCTGGACACACATGCGATAATTACTATAACTGAAAGAGTGTCTAGAATACAACACAAGCCTGTGTTAATATAAAATAAAAATATACATAAAGAAAAAACAGAGCTAAATGGAGTTATAGGGTAGAGAGGGGGAAAAAAAGAGCAAGAACATAAAACTCACTCACAAGAATATTGAGATCTGGTCACTTGTCAAAAAAAAAAAAAAAAAAAAAANGAAAAAGAAAAAGAAAAAGAACCAGAACAAAGAAAAGGTCAAACACAGATTAGGGACTGATGTTCCACATGTAAATTTGCCCAAGAAGAGCAAAGACCCATGCCAAACCTTGACAAGGAATTGTTTGTGTGAAATAGAGTACTGTCATGTTTTATTAATATTTTTTCCAACATTACTGGAAAAACAACATTACTATAGAATACAACTACCAAGTAGATCTTCTGTACAACAGCTATTTTTGGTAAGACAGATATATAAGATAGGCAGGATGGACATGCCTTGCTCCCTCCTCATTATAACAGGGCTCTAGATAATTAATTGGGTTGGGCTACTTGTCTAGCTTAAAAATGGTTGAAACTAAGATAAATCCAAACTACTTGGAAAAGAACAAAAGTATTGTTATGTCATATAAACAACCTTAAGATATATTAAGCAGAACTTTTATGGGGTACATGAACTAGAATTAAACCATGTAATGGTAGATTGTCTGAAGTTTCTTGGGGTGGAAAACAAGATGTAGATGTCCAAGATCTAGAACCAAATATCTTCAGAAATGATAAAACAGAGGAACACAAAACCCTGAAGCATCTTGGTGTATGCTTCTGACAAACACGTGAATTTATGGAATGATAGAGAGCATTCTGAGGTTTTTCAGCACATATTGTATTTTTCCTCTGAATAGGGGAGATGGGCTTTCAGAAGAATGGATGACTGGCATGAACTCTTGTTGGGCCAAAAGCTGTTGAAACCCATCAATCAGACAGACCGTCTCTCTCCTTCTTTCTCCCTTCACATCTCATTGCCTAAACTGCCAGCTCTTTTGTTTTTTAGGTCATTTGTTTTTATGTTCCAGACTTACAGTGATTGACTGACTCAGAATTGTCATTAATCTCTATTTAAGAGCATCACAGTGGTTTCTAACCTGGAATAAATGGGAAGGTTGTGAACGAGAGACTAGATAGGATAATTTACTTTCTTTCCTGCCCTGTTACCAATCAGAAATATGTATCTTCTCCTCTCCACAAGGATAAGAGCTGAAAGAGATTTGTCTCCAGAGGGAAAAGAAAAATATGAGTCAGTGACACAATCTTCTCAAGCACAGCTACTGTGCCTTGAGAGCACAGGAAGAATTTGGGCTGAAACTAGGTGTTTATCTCCTTTTTCTGGTCCAACCACAGCTTTTCATTCCCTGAAGTGAGTTACCAACCAGGGATACTCTAAATAAAATAGGGGGTATTACTTCCCAGTTCCTCCTCTTCTTGCTCTCTACTTGCAAGTAAATAGGAAGTTGCCACCCAGAGCTGCTTAAGGTCACAAAGGTATAGCATCTTCACCTTTTACCTCTATTTATCAATGAAGCAATGGGTGAACACTCAAGAAAGGTATCATTTGATGTTATTCAGGGGAATCTCACATTAAATGTTATTTGATCTTTACCACTTGCTCTTCAGAGAAGATCCTTTCTTTTTTCTGTACTGTTGAAAAGATACAGTGCTGACATTAATGACCATGTCCCATGACTATAACATTCCTTGCTGAGCTTATTTAAGAAGATCCTTAGGTAACAAAAAGGAGGTATTTACTCTTCTGCTTATTTCTTTTTTTTTTTTTCCACAGCTCCGTTCCTTCCTGTTCTTACTTGTTACATTGCAAATCCTTCATTCTCTTGAGTCCCAGCTGTCTCTAAAAGGGTAATTCATACTTCACAGACTGAGACTCATCCTTACCCCCACTCATGTTCAGGCTCTTTAGAAGAAAGTGAACTTCCTGTGGTATAAGCACATGGAAAGGGTTAGAGCTGAACAATATTTATGTAAGCATGTTGTTGCTTTGACAGAGCCATGGGGAGCAAACTGTTAGGGGCCTTTCTGTTTAAAGGCTCACAGGACTTTGTGAAGGAGAACACAGAAATCTGTGGACTTACAATGCCGTTATGCGTTTGGAGCCAGAGCTCAAGGGTGGTCTTTTTTGGAAACCTCACAAGAAAAGAAAGTTTTCTGTTTCCCTTCATCCTTGCCCCATCTGCACTAAGTCCGTGAATAACATATTTTGATCAAATGGACAACAGCAGGGATAAGATCAGGAGTTCAAGCAGGCATGGGGCCGGGGGAAGGGTGTGAGCGCTCACAACACAGGGGAAAAAGGCCAACAGGAATTTTGGCCAAGATCAAACATCATCAGAGAAAGCTAGAGCTGTGAGAACTGGAGAGGAAGAAAGAATTTGGAAGGAAGCCAAAGAAAACAAAGTTTATAAAATGAATCAGGACTCAAAGTTTAACACCAAAACTGAGACCTTTGCTGAAAAAGAAAGGTAAAATTCCAAAAGAAGATAAGGAGGAGGGATGAGATGGGAAACTGCGTCTACATCTTTAATCTCTATTGGCTGTTTCATTTATGTCTTCCATAGCCACCTCCACACCCCAAAAGCTATTTACATCAGAGAAACTGAAATACTACTCAGGGAAGTAGTATGTTTTTTTAAGAATTGTGGACCACTCTTCTCCTTACGAAGAGGTCAGGGTGGCTTCTAGACAAGTTTTCTTTCTAATATTTATATGGTTAATTGTTTGCTGTGAAGAGTCATTAAAATTTCCCTTAATTTTCTTCTTTATTTCCAATCTACTCTACAGTGTTTGATCCCCAGCTTATCCCATTATCACTATCCTGTTCTAATTATCTTCCTTACTGCCTAAATTACCACACATGCATTCTTTTTCCCCTCCAGGACTTAGCTTCTCATACTTTGATCTGCTAATTGGCTTTTTAATCATCTCACTTTGTTTTCTTTTCTTTTTAATACTTAAAAAGGAATTATTGACTGTAATGACCTGAAAGGTACCAGTTTGATAACACTGGCTCCTGAGACCTCAGATTCAGCCCCAGAGATGCTGATTCCAAGGCAACTAGTGCAACTGCACATCCAAGAGACAAGGTGTCTCTACATCTGGGTTTGTGATTTGGGCTCCATCTCCATGGTATTTCTGGTTTTCTCCCGGAACCCTTGTAATTTAAATATCTGTCCACAGATGTTTGAACGGAAACCATCAGCTGACTGCAACCTCTGCACATCTTTTGGTCCTGTTTCTCTCCTTCCCTCAGTCTCCTTTCAGTACTGTTTCTTCTCCTCGGCAGTGTTTCGTTCCTTTTAATAATTCATGTTAAATTCCACAAAGCTCGAGTTTTCTTATTTTACTGACCGTCTTCATAAACCCCTAGTTTTCCTTCTTACAGTTATGTCTACACATTGTCAAAGCATGTAGGGCCACACTACAAGGGGTTGCAGGCTAAAGATCAAACCAGTCAGCAAGTAGAGAAGTTCATGATCTTTTGGGTAACATAGATCCACACATGCCATTCTGCTGTACCAGCATTTCAGACTCTAATAATCTTCGCTTGACATTCCTGGATTTGCCTAGTGATGACAGTCTCTGTATATTAAGGCTAGTAAATGTCTGTATTGCAAATCACATTTATGATTTTTTTAATGTCTTGAAGACTGTCAGAGTCAGACATCTGAAGGGTGCGATTTCTTGACAGACTGTTTATGTACTAATGTGTAAAATTTCCCTAAAATCTGCTCTGCCATTTCTGTTGCCCGTAGGGTTGAGAAATTCAGTAGTGCCTTATGTTAGTGGTTGTCTAATCATCTTGAATAAAAGTTGTTCCCATTGCACTATCATCATGCCATAAAATGGTTCATTGAAGTTTCCTAGAAATAGAAAAGAAGTTTAAAAAGTAAAACTCACTGCTGGGTTTCCCTCAGCAAAATAAAGATTTAATTTAACAAATTTCAGTGCCTGTGTGTAAAATAAAATGTGTGCATTTGAGGGATTGTTTTTAAATGGAAGAACGGGGAAAGGGAGGAGTGATGCTTATCTTTCGTGCTGGGTCAGAGCCTTTTGATAAAGACAGTAGTGTAGTGGTGGGCAGATAAATGCTTAATGGAATCCACACTCTTTGGTTTACTATCTCTCTAGCAAAGGTTGCTGGTACCCCTACCTCTGTGAATCTAGCCAATCCATCACTGAGAAGCTAATCAAACAGGGAAGAAGGGTGAGGATGAGTAGTCTTAGCTATTAAAAATCCTGGTATTAATTATGCTTAATATTCTACTGTTTTTAAACGCTGAAGAATTTTCACTGATCACATCCACATAGATAAGGCTTTGTTTCCAACTGAGTTCTACAGGTATCCAGTTACCAGCTATGACCTGCTAGATTTTCCATAACATGATTTTCTGTCATGAGAGCTTTCAGAATCTACAGGTCTAAGTAGTCCCACTAATATATGAAAACTTTCAAACAGGGAATTGTTCATTTCAAATCATAGTGAAACAGAATATCAAAATCTTTCCTTAAACAGAAGAATATTTCAACTCTATTTCTGCAATATGGAAAGCCAACCCTTCTCTATGCATGTAAGACATATAAATCACTGTCAAAACATATTCAAAGTACTTCACTTCCAGGCTATTGCAACCTCAGCAAACTTCTGCCTTTAAATATTAGTGCAACAAAGAAAAGACAGTGCAACAAGGATAGATGTATGTTAAAACAAACAAACAGACACATGTACAAGGAAGAGTACTGCCACGGAGAGAATTAGAGATGAGTTGTTTTATGAAATGTCTTAATCAGCCTGAGATGTGCCCCAGTAAGGTTAGTCTCATACATGCAGTCTTTTCAGTCCAAAAATATACCAAATAGGTAGGAGAGAGATAGCATTTGTAGATGAAGTTAATTGGAAAAAAAAAATAAAAATAATGCAATAGTTTAAAGCAGATAAAGTAGCAACCCAAATCCATAATCGGTGCATCAAAAATAAAACTTTCAATATTCACATACCGCTGCATGTGCATTAGGTCCTAGGTATTTCATCACATTAATAACACAATAATACCTGCTAAATACAGTTCCATGAAAAACTATGAATTGCAAAAGAAATTAATGTCTACTTAGTGTCTCAACAACTCTATTTTTATTAAAGCAAATATTTCAGTTTAATTAAATATAAGGTGGTACATTCTCTTTTCCATTAATTTATGCATTTAAGGCTAAAAAATTCTTTTTTTTGAAATACAAATTTTCTCTGAAAAAAAAAGACAAATTAAAAACTGATTATAACATTTCACTGCTATAAGGTGTGAGGTGTACTTAAGATGCACACTAAAGATATAATTATCAGTACATATTTATGTCATAAGAGAAACTGGTCAACTACTTCAATTAATTTTAGTTTTGTTAATTTTCCACAGGGTTGTAAATATTTGAAAGTGCTAATATTTATTATTTCTTAAATGTAATAGAACAAAAAGGTAAGGCTGTATTTTTTATACACGATAATTTAATTTTTTTTCTTCCCACTTTGCCTTGGAAATACTACTAATTAATTGTTTTGGCTGAAGAAGTGAGTCAGGGAAACAAATCTAATTTCATGTCTGATGCTAAAAGGGTATGTCTGGACCTCCATACCATAGAATATGGCCTTATTTTCCAAAGTGAAAGAGATGCAGCAACACAGTTTATCTGAAAAGTCAGTGGATTTAAGGCCAGAAGACATTTTTAACCAGTATGATAAAACATACACTGTGAAAGTGGAGACTGAAAGTTTTTTTCTGAGTAAAACTACTGTCCTCTAGTTTGAAGAAAAATGCTCTTCAGAGGAAATAGATGGCATGCTATATCTATCAATCAATCAATCATTTGCTTGATCGATGTCTTTCACTCCTTGAAGAAATGACAATACACAAGACTTAGCTGAAGTGGAACAAATGTTCACTTGCTCATCTTTAATGTAAATGTACCTTATGGATTGTTGAACTTTCCAGAGACTACTGCTGTGTTGATTAATTGCTAATGAATGCTAATGAAGGAGTGAGGTGAATATACACAGTGATGTATTTAAGTGATGATTGATTGGATTTAACACTAGCTGTCAGGAGAGTACTTACCACATGCACAACAAGTCCATAAATATGCACAGAACTGTTAGTTGTCTTCCTGCGAGTCTCTCTGGTCTTTTAAGTCGATCTGTGACAAGGAGACAACTGCCCCTCTAGACTTTCTCTGCTAAAGTAAATTCATTCCTTAGGAAGGACATCACCTTCCAATGACAGGTTTTAATTAAACATTGATGATCGGCATACAGTTGCGTGACAAAATGTCACTCGACAAGTTCTCTTTTAAAAGCAGAAGTCAATTTTTAGAAAATTTTAATAATAAAGGAAATGTTAAGAGACCAACTAAAATAGAAAGAGGCTGTTCATTAAAACACCAAAATACAGAGGGGACATTAGGATAAACGAAAAAAAGAAATGCCATTTCCAATTTAAGAAGAGCAATACTACATTATTCCTTTATGAGATGGAGGAAAGTAAATTGAAACAGCAAACTTTTTATGGCAAGTGCTATGCAGCTGTTTAGAAATTTCAGTGGCTAATTAAAAAAAAAAAAAAAAAAGAAAAAGAAACTACTGACCAAATAAAGAAAAGTAAGAGGAGTGTGTGCAAGGCTCAAGTGCAAGGGAGGAGAGAGAATAGGAGGTGCAGTGGAGCAGATCCCAGAACCAGGATGAGGAAAGCTCTGTGGAAATTGCTGCCAGCTCAGAATAAATTGCCCAACTGGGAAGCGGGAGTTACTTTTTGTCATTTGAGTAACAAATGCTTGGTGTTCAGCTATCAAGATCCAAATTTTTATTGTGTCTTACAGGGTCTTTCGAAACACCTACCATAGCTGTATGTGAATATCTCCCAAACACTAGTTTCTAGTGAATTCTGTGCAACAATAATGACACTTTAAAATGACCTTGCAAAATTAAAGTTAAAATTCCTTTATTCGAAAGGAGTTCTTTTTCAATAATAGGGATATCCTTCACACCATCAAACTAATGCTAATCAATTTGTTTATTTTTTTAAAGCCCAAAAGAAAGGAATAGATAGGAACAGCTATTTCTAAACACTTTGGAGGTACTAACATATTATGACAGCTGTAATTTTCAGCCGCCTTTGATTTTCAGGTCTTTAAGCACTTTTCAGTAGGTGTGCAGACTCTCATTCAGATAATTTAAACCTACTAGTACTTAACACTAGGCAAAGGCAGTTACTATACTTGCAAGAATAAGTACTGAAATTCTGACACTGGCAGGAGCACATGCAAATATTCCAAATGATTCAGAAAAATTAATTTAGAGTCAGGTTTGCTGCTGCTGCTGAAATTTGTTTGTCCTAAGTTAAGCTGGCATCCAGGTTTAAGAAATTTGCCAATATTTCCATATGATGAATGGGAAGATAATCAATTTGGGGATGGTGAATTTCCACCTGGACAGCTCTGGAGGTAATCACAAATTCTTGCTGTTACTTTTAGGGACCTTTGATTTGGTAACAGACTTTTGCAGTGAACTGGCCGCTGTAAATGATAGACCCAGACTTTTTGTTAAGTGAAGGGAGGGAGCACCAGCTGCCCTTTTGTCACTGGAAGACTTTCTTATTTAAAAGAGTAAAACCGATTTCAGTAATATTCCTATAGGAAAATCTGCATAACTGAGATGTTAATTGTTTTTAATTTATTTAGGCAAAATGGACAAATGAAGAAGAGAAAGGCTCTGTATGACAACATTTGTTTCCAAGTTACTAGCATCTCAAATGCAGATGACTCAGATCAGCTGGAATAAAAGAATTTAAACAAACAACTGCAAATGAGAACAGGAAACTGCTTTTAAAATGTCGCTTGGTCACAGTCTTGTAATCTGAGAAGAGAGCCACATGAGGAAAAGACATAAAAACTCAACCAACTTGATTTAGAGGGAATGTAGAAATACCAAGAATTAATTACAGAATAATATAAAACAGTTCTGGAAAAGAGAAAAAAAAAAAAAAAAGAAAAGAAAAGAAAAGAAAAGAAAAGAATGGCAGGCAGGTGATAGTGATTAATGTAAATGAGAAGCTATGAATAATAGAAAACAGATAAGGAAGACAAAAGAACACAAGCAGTTGTCTAGGGTCAGCTGATAAGAAGATACAAAGGAGAATTAAAATATATTAGGATAAGAAGAAATGCTCAAAAGCTGTTGGAAGTGTGGAAAATACCAATACTGAAGCACATTATACATACTGTAGTTACTAAAAGAAGTAGTCACATTATTTGCTGACAGTGAAGTGACCTATGTCCCAATGAAAATACAAAAAAATGAAAATATTAAACATCAGCTATTGAAGTTAGATTTTCCAAGTGCCAAACCCAATCCATTTTCATGATAGAGTTTAGATGATTTAGTCTAGGAGTCATCTGAATCATTTGGCATGATTTTTCAGTATGTCTGGATCACAGGAGTGGAAGAAATTTTCTGGGCTAGAAGGAAAAGAGGGAACACAAAGAGACAGGTAAATACAGTTTCTTACTCTTACATCAGTTTCAAACAAAGATGACATGTTCACATATGATACAACTTGGTTAATAAAGATTATTACTAGAACCACTGAACATAGATTAAAAATTCTACTAGCTTAGCTGTCATCTGCTATTTCTAAATACAATAAATCACATGCACTAAGTATATTTGTCTTTTTGTTGTTACTGTAAAAATTTTCAATGAAAATCACAGAAAAAAACCCCTAAAAGTTGTCACTGTTTAGGTGGTTAAAATTTTGCTATCTGATATGTGCAATTAGCCATGGGAGTTTTACAAAAGGTATTTTTCTAAAGAAATAAATAATCTTTCATTGTAGTACCATGTTACTCATCTGTCAGAAAAAGTTTCTGAACACATTCCTGAAGAAATCCACATTGCAAAAAGGAAAGTTGAACTTTCTGATTTTGAAAAGCTGATCTGAGTGGCATTTGCTGAGCTCCTGAAGAACATGTTAGCAGATCCAACACATTTTTACTTCAGTCCTGTCTTCTTATTTGTTTTGCTCAGTTGCTATGCCAGGGTTTTGCAGGGCCTCTTCTACTGCCTCCTTCATTATCCAGACAAATGTATACGTAACCCAGTCTCTCTCAAACAGTGTGGCTACCCAAATCACTGAGTAAAAAAAATCTCATGATTACTGGGGAAGAATTACATTGTGACAGATTTTTTAGACCTCGTCTAGAATTTTTGTTTCATTTTTATTTCTTTTCACTGGGTAAACACAAGGTCTTTAAAATAGAAAGTCTTTTTAATGGGTCAATTCCACTGAAGAAGGTAGAAATTTGTCTGGATTTGAAATTTTCAGGTTATTTAACAACCTTGGATTGAAAGTCTAGCTTTGAAAAAGTGCACACAGCATCTGTGATTGAGAAGGGACTTCAGGCAATCTTAGCTGTTCCTGTAGCATTTTTGTGAACTACAGAAATTTTCAGAGGTGCTGCTAGCAGTTTCTAACAGGAGCTGCTTGATAACACCTTGCTGTGAGACCATGGATCTAAATCTGAAGAATAAGAATGAATTAACAGGCCATCTTTTTCAGACAGGAGACCACATTAGTCTTTACACTCATACACACATAGATGAATTCTAGTCATTCAAGAAAATATGTTTTATTATCTTTCCTCTTGTTTTATTCGTCTCCTCCTAACCTGTGTGATTGCCACCCTCAACAGAACCCTCAGAGTGCACTATTCATGTGCGCTGCATAAGCCAGCCTGCGCTGCAGTGCACTGTTTTGCTTTATACCAACTGTATGAAATCAAGGATTTCTGCAGAGCATAATGTGTTTTGGATCTGTGATAGACTCATGTGTCTCACTATTTCTCTGATAACCGCCGGAAAGTTGCCAGGCTGCTCTGTCTGGGCCCCGTGTCCATGTCTGGATCTACATGCTGTCAAGTTCTCTGGTTTTAAACATCCTTGTGATGCAGCACTCTTCTTAGCTTAATTGGCACATCTCCAGAAAACAAGCTCAGTGTTTGAAGGTGACAAGACACTGTCCTGAATAATCCTGAATAATCCTTCAAAAAAGCACTTCAGGAACTTCAGGAACATGAAGAATGAGTTCGTCCCACCCAGTGTCTTCAGAGGAGGCTGAATAGGAAGGGTACTATTGCCACAGAAAAAAAAATCCTCACAAATGTTACAATTAATTATGCTGCAATGACAGCATCAGCAAGGCATGGTTTGTTTTTTTACTTATCTGTCAGGGACTGGGTGCAAATGATCAAAAGGCAGCATGGAACGCACAAGCTACATGACAATATTTCCTGTCATTGGTCACCACGCACATGAAGCACTGTTTTATCATAGCAATCACTTAAGGATGCTGCAGCAGTAGTTGAGCAGTGACAATCATTGAAATGTAATAGAAAGGAGTAAGTGGAAGGAGCTTTCTACTAGAAATATTCCTCAGACACCCTTTCCCCAGCACAACCTGAACATGAATTTGAATGCACCCACTGGAGATTTGTTGGCTGTGAATGTCACTCAGTGCCTAACTCCTGTTAAACCCATAGCATCTGCACAGATCAATAAAGAAATCCTTTTGAGGTCTGGCAAAAAAAAATGCAAAAGCTACAGGGTGACAAATATTACTCTTGGTCAGTACCTCAGACTGGGCTCATGCAGGCTCAGACAGGTCAACTAAGATTTCAACTAGTTTCTAGGTGGAGATCTCTCTGAAAAGTTCAGGGATTGAAGGAAGTTCTGTACACAGAGAAATAACCGCATATTAACCTTTGTGTGAGATAACACTTTTCATCTGAGAATTTTAGGATGATTTTGTTAAATTGTTCCTATGCATGCAGACATACTGAGGTACTGTGAACAGAAATGATTCTATCTTAACTTCCAGGAAACACCACAAAAGAGAAAGACCAGTGGCATTATGCCACCTGTGCTCCAAGCTTCTGAAATAACTGAGAAGCTTCTCACATAAGTTAGGGCATCTCTGAGGATGTTTTCCCATGACTGTCCCTATGTTGTGCCTGTTTATTTTGGCCCCAAATTTCTTCACATAATTATAAAGGAAGCAAAAATTTAATATTAAGAAATGTGGAAATCTGAAGTTAACATTACAAATCTCTTACACACAAACTTACTGTGGCCACTGCTGGCTTTTGCTCCTCCAGGACCCTATTCTTAAAGCTAATCTGAGGTTGAAATGAAATTCATCAATTCTGTTAACCCTAAACTACAATTCATCTGGGCAACTACTGTTGTAACCAGTGATAACTTTTAAATGCAAATTGCTATCCTTTCCTTTTTGCAGCAAAAAATAATAATAATTCTTGTCTTTTAATTATACAAACATAATTTGAAACCATAGAAGATATGAGAAACAATACAAACACAAACAAATCATAACTCTTATGCCAGATTACACAACTGTGTTGCTAATATTGCAAATGAGAACTGTTCATTTCCTAATATTGATCAATATTGATCATATAGAAGAAACAAAGCCTATTTTAAATATTAACCAAGTATAATACATCCAATTATTTTTTTAAAAAAATATTCACCATCCATTAAAGTTAAAAGAGACTTCATCATTAACTTACTTGAAAACTAATCTCCAATTTAAATTAAAATTGCAGGGTAGAATCAACCATGTTCTGGTGATGTGTTTAATAATGCTCATGTAATATTTATGTTAGTACTTCTTTGCTTAATTTTAAAATTTGGTTAAGTTTAAAGATGTATTTCAAGTGGATGAATCATCTCCCACCAAACTCAGGGCTGCCTGAAGTTCCCTAGTTCTCTGGAGGAGGATGATTAGAGCCAGCTCAGCTATTGCTGTGCTGCATCAGAAACACACTAGGTTTTCAGAATTGAAAACCAACACCTGAGAATTTTTTTTCCTAAATTTTCTAATTTAATGGGATACTGGACCATAATTAGGACTCCTGTAGTCCTCAAGCAATATAAATTAGAAAAAAAATATAAATGTATTGTACTCAACAATTTTTTTTTGCCTCAGTCTTCCCTGGCAATTTCTCTCTCCACACCTCTCAAGTGAATGAACTGCAAGACAGGGACTGGAAGAGTAAATTCAGTCCCTCTGTAAGAGGTCAGGTAGGTGACTACCTGAGGAACCTGAACATACAGAAATCTATGGAACCTGATGAAATGCATCCCAGAGTCCTGAGGGAATTGATTGTTGTAGTTGACAAGCCATTCTCCATGATATTTGAAAAGTCATGGCAGGCAGGTGAAGTCCCTGGTGACTGGAAAAAGGGAAACATTAGACCCATTTTTAAAAAGGGTAGAAAGGAGGACCCTGGGACCTACCGACCTGTCAGCCTCCCCTCTATGCCTGGGGAGATCATGGAACAGATCCTCCTAGAAGCTACACTAAGGCACATGGAGGACAGGGAGGTGATTTGATACAACCAGAATGGCTTCACCAAGGACAACTCCTGCATGATGTATGTAGTGGCCTTCTATGATAGAATGACTATGTCGGTAGACAAGGGAAGAACTATACATATCATTTATCTGCGCTTCTGTAAAGCCTTTGACACAGTTCCCTACAACATCCTTCTCTCTAAATTGGAGAGATATAGATTTGATGCATGAACTGTTCAATGGATGAGGAACTGGTTGGATGATAGCATCCAAAAAGCTAATGGTCAATGGCTTGGTATCCAGATGGAGAGCGGTGACAAGTTGTGTCCTTCAGGGGTCTGTATTGGGACCAATACTATTCAATACCTTCATTGATGACACAGACAGTGGGATTGAGTGCACCCTAAGCAAGTTTGTATATGACATCAAGCTGAGTGGTACAGTTGCCACACTTGAGGGCCATGATCCCATCTGGAGGGACCTGCACAGGCTGGAGAAGTGGGCTCATGTGAACCTCATGGGGTTCAGGTGCAAAGTCCTGGACCTGGGTTGGGGTAACCCATGGTATCAGTGCAGGCTGGGGGATGAAGGGATTGAGAGCAGCCCAAGAAGAAGGACTTGGGGGTACTGGTGGATGAAAAGCTGGACATAAGTTGACAATGTGCTCTCAAAGCTCTTCAAAGTCCAATTTTATCCTTGGCTGTATCCAAAGAAGCGTGGCCAGCAGGCAGAGGGAGGTGATTCTGCCCCTCTACTGCCCTCAGGTGAGACCCCACTTGGAGTACTGCGTCCAGCTCTGGAGTCCTCAACACAGGAAAGACGTGGTGGAAT
Organism: Pedionomus torquatus; assembly: GCA_013398155.1. NCBI lineage: Eukaryota > Metazoa > Chordata > Aves > Charadriiformes > Pedionomidae > Pedionomus > Pedionomus torquatus. Next base: position 291,636 of record VZRU01012323.1, read on the forward strand.
GTGTCCAGGGAAGGACCACAAAAATCATTAGAGGGATGGAACACCTTTCCTAAGAGGACAAGCTGAGAGAGATGGGGTTGCTCAGCCTGGAGAAGAGAAGGCTCTGGTGAGATCTTACAGCAGCCTTTTAATACCTGAAGGGGGTTTGCAATAAAGATGAGAACAAACATTTTAGCAGAGCCTGTTGCAATAGGACAAAGGGTAATGGTTTTAAACTAAACGAGGGAAGATTTAGACTAGAGAAAAGGAAGAATTTTTTTTACAATGAGGGTAGTGAAACACTGGTACAGATTGCCCAGAGAGGTGGCAGATGCCCCATCCCTGGAGACATTCTAGCTCAGGTTCGACAGGGTTCTGAGCAACCTGATGTAGTTGAAGATGTCCCTGCTTATTGCAGGGGAGGTTGGACTAGATGACCTTTATATGTTCCTTCCAACCCGAACTATTCTATGACTTTATGATTCTTGTGCAACCCACACTCTTTAACTCAACCCTACCTGCAATGGCTGGCAGTGCACCCCATTCCTTCCTTTTAACCCTATTCCAGATCCATGGTTCCATCCACTTTGTAAACATTTTAAGGTTTTAGGGCTAGACATTACAGCATATGATCTAGAGTCGCTGAGTTTTCCCCCTTTATAGTGGGTATAATCTACTAGGTTTTTAAAGTGGATTAGGGCTTTTTAGGGATATTGGTGAATCTGTGCATTGTTCTGAGGAAATTTTGAGTTTGGGGATAAGTCTGGATCTGGCAAAAAATAGTCATAGTATAATCTTGTGGACCTTCTGTCACCATGAATCTAATTTTCCATCTATTTCTGAAGTAAACCAGCAATCCAATACAGTTCCTGTTAGAGAACAGATAACCACAACTGTTGCAAAATTTTTTTTCAGATCTTCCTTTAACACACACACACACAAAAAAAAAGAGTTTTCAAACTCACAAGTCTTTTGTAGAAATATCATTCTTCTTTTGATAATCCTTACAGAAGCCCTCACCTTATTAATATTTAATCATGTGCTTAAAGTTAATCATATGATTAGTTCATTTTAATTTACTGGAACTATCTTTATGCTTAAATTGCAGAGGCACAGAAAAGTTTACAAGATTCATTTCAGACCTAGGAAATGGAGAACAAAATGAAACTAAAGATAAAAAAACTTAATAATGTGCTTCAGGCTTCCTTTTTTTTTTTTCCTGCAGCTCAAAACCTGAGATTTCTGTTCTGTTTCGTTTGCTCCCTAATTTATTCCATGTTATTTTAAAAACAATATGCAGCAGGTGAGTCACAAATGGATGGTACAATATACTTCAGTAGCTTATTCAACCCTTATCATGTGAGCCAAGCTTACAATGGAAATATCTGTTAAGTTGTGAGAACATTTTGTCTCATCTGGAGAACAGCATGTCTCCTATTAAGGCTCGTTATCCAAAATCAGGGTGGCAATGAGAAGTCACCAGCAATAGTACTTGCAAGTGAGTGAGGTTACTGAGATAAAAAAAAAGTCAACAGCTGTTCATGAAAAACAATCTAAAATGTATGCAGACCATAATTAATATAAGAATGAACAGGCACTCTTTCATCACTATGTAAGACTGCATCTTAAAAGGAATATCTGTATTAAATAAAAATAAACTTCCCAAGCATGCTATAAGGGAATTGCCTGGCTTTTCTGAAGCTGATAGTTTCTGTCGTCATAATTTTTTCTGGCTTGTTAAAGTCAATCTTTCTGTCCTACTTCTCACCTACTGTGTCTCTGCTTGTGTTTCAAACCTCATTGACCACAACATCAACAGCTACATTTGTTGTCTTGTAGCTCCACCCATTTCTCACTCCTAGGGTTTAAAACACATTGGCAAGACAAAGGCTATTACCTGGCTCTACAGTTCCCTAGGCTGGTTCAACAGCCAAAAATATAGACAGGATAACTAGGTGCACAACTGGTACTCTGCCATTAGATTAATTTACAGCATTATTTACCATATATAACTGTAATTTCTGTTATACAGAGGTGGTCATTCTGGACCGCTTATTAAGTCAGTTACAGCAGGGAAAACACTATTTAAAGGTACTTTGGATCACCACCATACAGAATCACTATAAATAATGCTATATGCTTTTAATAAATTTATCCCCCCCACAACTAAAGACACAGTGGAGGTAACTTTCTCTTTTAACAGTTATACTTATCCTGGATCAGGTATTCAATATGTTTCTCTCACTGTTCTTTTGATCTTCATTTACTTAATCAAAGCCAGCTGTTTTCTCCAAAGCAAAGTAATAGAAAGAAATATTGGTTTATTAATCTTTTCTGAAGCTGGTGCTTTCTTGAGCTGAGCATTGTCTGAACTTGGAATGATTTACATTCTTGTTTTTTCCAAAGAGGCTTTATATTTCCCCATCATTTCCCTCCTAGCGGTCCAAAGGTTTTCAATGGTAAAATCTTCATCTACCACACAGGTGCAGTTAAGCATATTCCTATTCAGTTTTCAAGATTAGACTCATTCTTTTCACAGCTCTTTGTTTCAGAGGAATTTGAAAAACAACGAAAGAACTTAGCAATAAAAGGACTGCATTATATTTTTTCTTTATGTACTGTTTTTTTTTTTTTTTCTTTGACATTGAACATAAATCCATTCACTAGAAGGTACAGGGCCAATGTTTGAGGTCTTGTGGGCTCGTGGGACACCAACAAATGCAGAAAGCTCATATAATTTAGCAGTTTAGTATCTTAAAGGACCTTGGCTTAAAATCTATACACAGTATGCTCACATGGCTTTTCTGCAGCAATTTTTGAAGCTTGAGAAACAAATTGCTTAATAGCACAAGGTATTGCATTGTATATTATAAAATAATTAAGGTATAAAAGGCACTTTTGTGTGCTGATGCTTCTGCAGTAGTTAATCTCTGGGTAAATTTTCCTGGAACTCAGGACAGCTGGTTGCTGGCCAGGACCTCCGCATTGACTGCTGTTTGATTGCATGTGTTTGTTTTGCTGTTGTGTCCCTGAGTCGCTCTGGCTCAGCAGGAGTTTTGAATCCAGATGAAATGCAGGGAGTGCTCCATCTCTGATGCATCATTTGCTGGCATCCTCCTCCAGGATCAGTGTTAAGCTTTGATGTCTGTGAAGCAGGACATGGTGCATCGCCATGCATGGGAGGAGTCCGTGCCTATGATCAGAAGGCTGATCAGGACACATATGCATATCGAAGACTTACATGGAATTTTAAGTAGCTGAAATAAATTAGTTAAATTTAATTAACTGGGAGTACTAGCTGCCTTTTTAGCCTTTCCCATGCACACATCTTCCTACAACTGTGTCTTTGAAGGAATTTAGTGAGGAACTAATCCAGTACAGTCAATAAAACAAAGCTGATGATTTCCTTCAACTTACTGTGATGTCCTCTCCTCTGTCTTTGAGGAAACAAAACAGACACATGAGAGGTCTCTAAATCCACCAGTGTCAATGGTACATTTCTTATTCCTGTTTTCTTTCAGCCCACTGCCCAAGTCACAAGGAGCTCATTTAAAAAAATCAGCTTTAATTTCCTAATGTAAAAAATGCCCTTCATTAATTTTATTCCAGATGAGGGCAATCCCACACAGTAAGTCAGTGAAGCCTCACAGCTGCAGACCCACTCTGACTCTGATAGGGAGTAACATGCCTCACTTTGGTGCAGCAGAACCACAGTGGACTGAAATCCCAGCTTGGGAAACCCTGTGTCCCGGTTTGAAGTAAAACAGAACTAATTTTCTGTTCAGTAATTTTACTTTTTTAGCTGGGTCTCTTCTAACTAACTAAACTCAGAAATTAACAGCATGTGGTACAGGACTGTTTTGTCTCACAGTGAGAAGACCTGATCGTACTAAGGAATGGTATAGACAGAGGCCCTTGCTTATACTTATTGCTACAACAACCACGGTCAGGTAATTTAGTTATTTGCCCTGTTGGAGGGTCAGAAGCAGAAAAGTGTAGAGGGGTCACACCTGCAGGGAGAAGCGGACATGACAGGTAACCCAAAACTGACTAACAGGGTATTCCATCCCATCTGCATCATGCTCTGTATGAGAGCTGAGGGATCAAAGGGTCAACTCTCTTTCTTTGATGGCTGATGTCCAATGAGGACCCTGTCTGTTTGTCTGCCTTTGACCTTGATCCAAGCATTTCTGACCCCAGATCTGGAATACAGCTCCTGTTAGTCACCAAATCCAGTCTGGGACTTTTTATTATGCATGCTGGCAATGTGATCGTCATCCTGGGAGCTTGATGCAGTTCTGTATATACTGTATACTTCTTTTAACTTTCTTTTTATTATTTATTATTTATTATTTCATTATTTATTAATATTCTCATTAACACAGTTCAGTTTTTTCCTGCACTCAGAAATCTCGTTATCTCTTCCTCTCCTCTCTTTTTCTTAAAGGGGGGAAGGAGGGGCCGTCTGTTGTTCTGATTGTCAATCCAGCCAAAACCATGACACCCTGCCATGCCGGGGAGGGAAGGCAGGCAGCGAAGGCCTGCCAGCTTCTCTCCCTGCCAGGATAACTGCAAAAGGTGAAGAAGAACTGGGAAAGCAAGCTCACTCCTCAGCTTTTCTGAGAAGAGGGGAGGTCTGTTCTCCTGCCCACAGTGTGAGTCTAGGAGAGGAGGATAGAAAAGAAAACCCTTCAGCAATGCCATGTCTGTCCAACTGAAGGTGACAACCTTCTCCATGGCCAGCAAGGCTAACTGAGTTTCCATGATGGGTCAGGTGAGACTTTAACACTTTTAGTAGCAAAACACATCAGTGATGATTAAAAAATTACCCAGCAGTTCAGATTATGGGTTCCAGTATGGGGTAGTAAAAACGGGGATGTAGTCAGTTAACCAGTTAATAATAACACAAGCGGTGTTTCTATTCACCATTAGATGTTCAGAGTGCAGAGAGATGTACAATTTGGGGTGCAGACTTTCTCCTGAGTACCTGAAGGATTCATGTTCACTAACAAACAGCTTGGAAAAAGCTGTCATGACTTTCAGGACATGAAACTCTCAGCCTGGTGGCAATGCACATTACTGGCATGTTTTCTGGTTAAATCAAACTTTGGGCAGCTAGAGTTGTAAAACGGGCTATAAACATTTTATAACATATCATAAATGAGAATGCACATGCTGCCTGTTTGATTGAATCGGGCACTTCTTCATACCTTGTATTTTGTGATCTGTTGGCTCCTCCACTCCTGACTTTACAGGCACATCGTCTGGGTATTTCCCCTTTGCTTAGGGAGGAAAGCTTACGGAAGGAATCAAGTTTTCTAAATATTATTAGTATGCAGGCTGCTTAATGTCTGGAGGTTACTACTCTCAAATGTTGCATATGCGTTATTTATTATTCTGTGCTTGTGGCTTTCAGGTGCATTTGTAACACGTGATGTACTAGGAACACAGCAAATGTTACCAAAAAGTAGCGTAATTCAAAGCCATGCTTCCTCCTTCACTTTCAGTTCACTTTTCTGGAAATATTCAATGAATGGTTTTTCATTCATGGGCATGCTCTTAGATCTAGGCAGTTATTTACAGGCACTCATCAATGGTATTTCAGCAGCCCTGAGAGAAAGACATGCATTCATCCCCATGTTAAACAAAAGACAACGTTACCAACAGAGAGATTAGGTACTTTGCCCTTGGTCACAACCATCCACTCTGTGACAGAAACTCCTCCAGCAGCCCCAGCAGTCTCAGATGTGACCAAGGAGGAGGGCTGTGGAATTGGGGCTGAGCATGGCTCTAGCCTAGGAATGGGAGAAGCAGAATGTGTGGACCAGTAAGACCCAGTTGAGACTTGTGCTGTTGAGACCAGTCCATCTGAGCACAAGGAGCATCAACTCAGCATGCTCCAGACTCCACAACATCTTTCCAGGTCTCTCCCAGATCTCAGAGTGTGCCTAAGGAAGGCTGAGTGGGAGTGGGCATCAGAAAACCAGGGGATGCCTCAGTTCAGCTCTTGCAGAGTAAAGTAGGTAACATTTCTCCTGGTAGTGGTGGGTGGAAGACACAAGCCAGCCTCTGACAGGAGTTTTGCTTTAATTCCGGGTGTGAGCCAATGCCAGGAGAAGGGAGCTGCCTTTGTGAAACATATGGCTTGAACAATGTATGTAACTTCAGTTATGCACCTCCAGTTCTGGGCTTGTGGTGATGTACAGAGATGCTTGTGTGCATTTGTATGAGCATGTACCCAAATTACTTCAAAAGCACCGAACAGAGTTTGCATTTGATTGTAAGATTCCCCTTGGTGCTGACAACTTGTATGCGAAATTACAGCTCAGAAGGACATTTAATGGCCACATTTATAAACCGTTAAACTCAAGGATTTCTACTAGAAGCACTGACAGAGCCCCATCTCTAGCAGTATTTGTGAGCTCTGCCCTAATTAAGACAGTGCTGTATAAATCATAACTTTCTGCCTGTCACCACTCAAGGCCCCATTGAGAGTCCAGGACAGGTCAATGTGTGGGGATGATCAGAAGCAGAGTGATAGCACACACATGATTTCCCGTGATCTCAAGTGCAGTGATTATTAATGTGAGAAAGCCAGAATGATGGAAAGTGGTCCAAGTTCCAGTAAAAATTATAGCTTTTAGTGCTGATGTCCCTCAGCCTTGACCAGCTGTTACACACCTGGAAGTGGAATATTGAAATATTCTCCTTCAATTTATCTTTCTTGTTCCTTATGGGACTAATGATAGACAGAACAATATGTAGTGTAATTATAGACACTCATTTGCAGACGATGAGTTTCATGCAGAAACACTGCACTCTGGAAGCTACCAAAAAGCTTTCCAGACAATTCAAAATCTTAAAGCTACATTATATCAATAGTAGCATTGTGCTTATGTAGGAGTAGTGTCTGGAAGTTGTTTTATTTTATTTCTTTATATAAATATATACATATATATGAAAGATGACAAGCTGACGAGAGTGAAAGTAATTCCTATTCTAACAGTAACTCAAAAAATCTTAATGCTTGGGAATAATGTTCCTCACAACATTTTCTTTGGTGCAGATTATGCTGAATTTCGAACGGATCATATAGCGTTCTCAGTTTTAAGGCACTTCCAGGGAACGTCCAAGAAGCACCCAAAGGATTACCTATACATATATAATTTTATGTCATATAGAATCATAGAATAGTTTGGATTGGAAGGGACTCATAAAGGTCAACTAGTCCAACCTCCCTGCAATGAACAGGGACATTTTCAACTATATCAGGTTGCTCAGAACCCTGTCAAACCTGAGCTAGAATGTCTCCAGGGATGGGGCATCTGCCACCTCTCTGGGCAATCTGTACCAGTGTTTCACTACCCTCATTGTAAAAAAATTTCTTCCTTTTCTCTAGTCTAAATCTTCCCATTTTTAGTTTAAAACCATTACCCCTTCCCTATTTCAACAGGCCTTACTAAAAGTTTGTCCCAAACTTTCTTATGTGATGTAGACATGTAATAACAGTGGTACATCTCTTGAATGAGGATCATACCTTCTCTTTATCCCCTCCCCTCAATATCCTATTGTATTGGTCTTGTGTGGCAAAGTTTTGTTAGCAGGGGGACTAGGGTGGTGGCTTCTGTGAGAAGCTATAGAAGCTTCTGAAGCTTTCTTCACTGTGTCTGATAGACTCAATGACAGTCAGCTCCAAGACGGGCCTGCTGCTGGCCAAGGCCAAGACCATCAGCAACATTAACTTAATAGAAACATAGGAAAAAAATTAAAGTGTTTTGTGTGTATTTTAAGGAATTGCTAGTTGTTTGTTAAAGCCTTTTCATGCCTTGTCTGAGATCGTGAAATTATTTAATAAAACGATGGCAATGACTCACAGCTTCTCTAATCGAGTTGTTTTCATTTATGTTGTATGCAGAAACAGCTCTGTTAATAAAAAACATATATAAATAAAGTAGCTCCAGAAAGGAATGCTGATTTGTATAAGAAAACCCTGGACAATTAGGAACTAATGTCTGTAAAATATTCTGTTGCCACAAGACAGACACAAACTGATTGAAGACAGACATTTCTATGAGAGTTTTGTTGAGGCCAGCTTTATAAATAGATGCTCAATAATAGTAGGCCAGATGTTCAAAATAAATTGTGAAGCAAGGTTTCTTGTAACCAAGCTGAGGAAAGCCATCAAAGCAATTGTTTCACAACTTCAGATCACATTCTGAGCCTGTTAGCCTATTGTCAAATGATGCTCTTACAGATGATGAAGTGCTCTCTCCTGTCAGAAGAGGCAATGCCACTTTTGGAAGAGTGACTAAAATAAAAAAAAATGAGACTGAGCTTTGCTATGGAGCTGAATGTAGACAGGGCATTTTGAACCAAACCATACAGCTTCTTTAGAGGTATAACTCCTGTGAGGGCTATTGCTGTTATTTGTGAACTCACAGCTTGCGTATGCTCTGCATACTACACTGATCAGCACATACTATATTATGTCCATCAGCTTACTTGTGTGTGTACATGTTGTGGCTTTGTAATGTCAACACTTTACAACAGGAAAAATAATAAAATTAGCCACTTTTTTTTCTTCCTGATAGGCATCTGAAAGTGAAGTGCCTAGTGTGAACATTAGGTTTCTAGTGTAGTCACTGGAGAAATTGCTGCATCCAAAGGGTCACTTGTCTTCTCCTAAGTTAAATATAAGTCACTTTCTGATGGTGACTTCTCCACTGGCCACCGAATCTAGATACTTTCTGTGACAGGGTTATGACATGATCCTAAAAGCCAAAATTCTGACATACACCTGCTAATATGATTTCCTTTAAGCAACATCACAAAAGCACCAAAAGGAACTTGTATCTGAAAAGTGAAAATCTCTTAAAGCACACATTTTTAATCAATGGACAAAAATCCAGATGTGCTGGGTAAAACCGAAGGAGATCAAATGAATTTGGAACTGTCTCTGCCCTGCCCCTTGTCCTTTGCATGTCAACTCTTTTCCTCCAGTTTCCCCTAATCCTGCAATTTTTATATGAGTTCCTAGTTTACAACAAATTTTAGAAAATATTCTATGGGTCCTTGGGAAAATTCTTTCTTTCTATCACCTTTGAAAACCACCTGTGTGTTGGCTTCCCCATCTTTGGAGCAACTTCCCAGTCTGAATTAATTTTGCCTATCCCATGTTTCATTTCAAAATGTTCCTGTTTGGGTAGTATTTTGTTGTTCTACAGGGAGGAAAAGTCTTTCCTCCAGAGGTTCCTCTTATCCCACAGTGAAGGAGTCATGAAAGGTAAACCAGTAGCCTTCTTTCCTGGCTTCCTAGTTTTCCATCTAACACATACATCCCATTTGATCTGCATAAGCAGAAAAAGACTACAGGAACTCTGGATTTGTATCTTGATCAGGAAGTCTGTATTGTTTGTGTGCATGTCTGGTATTTTTCTTTCAATCTGGTAATAAATTCCAGAGGCTAACTCTGGAGCATGTTTCATTTGTTCACTTTAAATTTTCTGCCTGGCAATTTCATTTGATTCTCTTTGAAAAGAATAAGGAAATTGTGGGAAATACTGAATAAATATTCTTCACTCATCATCACTGCATTACTCGTAATTTTATATATCTCAGTCATATCCCTGTTAAGTCATCTCTTTCCCAAACAAGGTCATTGTGGTCTGCAAAATCAAAGACAAGAGAAGAAGTAAAAAGAATTAATACAAGCCCTAAAATTTCACTTATTACTAAAAGCCAATCATGCAGCCAGAAAAAGGCTAAGTTCTCACCAAATGTTTCCCATGGCTATGGAAGTCTGAGGACTTCATGTGTTTTCCAAGTAGCTTCAATCTTAATTTTAAAAGCCTTTTCCAAAGGAAAGCTATAAAAGTTTTAAATACCATTGTTAGTAATGAATAAATAAATAAGTTCTATATACTGCAGTTGACTAAACACCGTTGTTCTTTTTCAACATTATCCTTGCTGCCATAGGTTTACAGCCACTGGGACTGCAGCACTGAATACCAGCCATACAAGCTATCAGTTAACTATTTCTGAATGCCTCCATATTCTTGCTATACATCACTGTGCCTCCCCTAACCTTTGCAAAATGCTTTCTTCAGTCTTTTTTTGAACAGCATTTTGATACTGTTGATAGTATACTTGAAGTATAACCATTACAGTGGCACCATCAGAACGTATTTATGGCCCCAAACCCTGTTGCACAGGGGCTTTGCACAGATCCAGGTATGGATACAGAATTACTCCAAATCACATATAATTTGAAAACTAAAATGAATACTTCAAAACCCCCCAAAAGTGGGATTCTTCACAATAGCTTCAGATATCTCAGCTGTGGATACTGGCATCTGAGTTATTCACCCCCAGGCTCCTTTACAGCCAGTGGGGGGAAACGGGTACTTTTACATATCAACACATTGGATCGATATGATCTGACAATGCCTTGCTTCCTTCTATCCATTAAAGAGCAAGTAGAAATGAGCTCTTTCACAGACATCTGTACCTAAAGATGTCTGCATCCGGTCAGATACAACCCACACAAACAGACATACTGAGCAGCACAATGGTGGTGGTCTCCCTATAGTGCTAGCCAAGTAGGTTTTACAGAAACAAAAAGCACTTTAAAGTAGCCCTACGGGTGCTGTGGGGAGCCACTCATTTTCATGAGAAGCTAGGGAAAGGTCATGGAAAATCCCAGTATACTTACAGAGATATAAGGTGATGGGATCTATATGGAGAGCCTAAGGTGTCTGAGTGGTGAAGAAATAGAAGAAGAGAGTACAACACCGAGGTATGGCATGGGGTGGGAAATTAGAGAGATTTCAGCAGAAATTTGCATCCATTTAAGAGCAGCATGGCAACACTGTGACAATGAAAAATATCATGAAGTTTGAGAAGCAAGGAAGAAAGGAAAAGAGATTCAGTTTGCCCTGATTGGTGGATGAAAAGGTTATCATTTGGACATAAGGAAATATATTTGGAGTAAGGACACATATGAAAGACATACCTCTTGATGCACACGCGCTGGTTTGTCTAGTTTACACAGATGAGACATTGCAGAAAGTGAGAAGAGTCAAATCAAAAATATTTAAAAATATGGCGTTATAGAACACCACTCCTCTTTTCTCAGTAATCAGGGAGGAGAATGAAAAAATCTTCCAGAGGACTTTCTGAACAAGCAGTTAGGGAGTCAGCAAGGAAGTGGAAAGAAGAAAATCTCACTGAAGCCAAAAAGAGGATGAGTTTTCCAAGAGTGTGTGCTCATTTGTGTTCAAGTCCAAGGCAGCCAGACTGGCAGAGGGAAGAAGGGAAACTTTGCTCTGCAGCTGGATCTCAGAGGGGAACAGAGAGAGAACAGGCAGGGGCTGGAGGGGCAGACTGGTGTGAGCTGAGCAAGAGTAAACCTGCTTGTATGGTGATGGAAAAAGAACCAGAGCATACTGAGAAGTAAGGAGAGGACTAAGGATGGGAATGAGGTAAGATGGAGCAATAAAAAAAAAAAAAAGCATACAGCAACTGCCTGCATTATGGCAGGGCAGGCAAGGGTGAAATGATATGAAGGTCAGGGTATATTTTTTATTTATATATTAAATATATACTTTTTCCTTGAAAGAAATGGAGAATTGCAGTGTAGGCAGAAAGAAATAAAAGCAGAAATGGGGAGGGGTTAGAAGAGTGAGTGACAGGTGGTGAAAAGGCAGTTACTATTACAGGTGTAGGCACAGTGGAAATAGTAATTTATCTCTGAAAGTGACAGAAACAAGAGATTGTCTGCGGTGAGATCTAGAACAAAATAAGCAGCAGTGCTTTACTAGCCATTTTTAAAGGTCATCTTGTAATTTTTGCTGTGATACCTTGAGACAGGCGAAATGCATTTATAATATGATGATTCAAAAGGACACTAAAAGGGCAACTGTAATTTGCAGTTCATTGGAACACCAAAGAAAACACCAGCAAAGCTGCATTATTATTTTTTAAAGTGGCAAAAATATGGTCACAAAAGTTCCATTAACTGAGTTTTAGACTAGGCTGCTACTTTGAACTTCCTGATTATAGTTTTTTAGAGAGTTAGGGCTAAAATCTAAACAGACACACCACTTATTTCTGTGACTGAAGAAAGTATATCCAGCACTTATAAAAACACTTATGTACTTTAATAGTATAAAATGTTGTTAAAAATATTTTTTATTTTAAAAGCTTTTCCAGAAAAATCTTCAAATCCTGGCATCCCATTAGTATAGAATTTTCTGGCATTTCACTACAGTAAAGTGTTAAAGAGCAGAGATATACTGGTCTGTTTAATGCGTATATGTAATATATTTCACCCAACGCAGTAACAGAGCGGTTAAAGCATACTGTTTTAAGGCCAGGCTGGATGGGGCTTTCAGAAACCTGCTTTAGTGGAAGGTGTCCCTGACCATGGCAGGGGGGTTGGAACTTGATGATCTTTAAGGTTCCTTCTAACTCTAACCATTCTATGATTCTACTGGGAATTTTTTAATGTAATTGACTTTTGTCACCTAGAAAGCCAAAGTCAAAACCAAAACTATTTTAAGAGTGCTGGTTTCAGCGTAACCATCTTGGGTCCCAGCTGGCAAAAAGCTCTTTGGAAGCAGGTTGAGACACTCACTTTATGAGAAAAGCAGATTTAATTCCCTCTTCTGTCTGATTTAGAAGGGTAATTCTGGGTGACTAATGGATGCTTTTGGCTGAGTACCCTCCAGCAGTTCCTGAAAAGCTAGGATATTTTTATTTAAGCAAGGAACATTTTTTTCTGAATTTCAAAATGTTCAAAACGGCTTGATAATAACTAGTTACTAACTGTTAGATCATATACAGAAGTCTCCAGTTTATTATTTTTATATTTACTTGTAAAACCCTAGAAATTTGGGTACATTCTTATTACATTGTATAAATTAGAGTCAGAATGATTTTAATCGCCCACATTGAATGTCAAGATGTCTCTACAGGTTTAAATTAGAAAACTTTTTTACAGGCTTATGAAGGCAAATTTTTGTCATTTAGGAAAAAAGTACTACAGGAAGAAGGAAAGGTGTCATTATTTCTATTTTACAGCTGAGAAAGCAGAAGAAAGCACTGGGACCTGTCCGTCTTCCTCGCCTGGGAAAGTTAGTGTGGGATTTGTGGAGAAAAAAACCTGTTCTTGCATCTCCAGATAACTCTGTCCCCAGAACAGTTGGATTTTACCAGAGCTGAGTAACTGCTGAGTAGTACATTCACAACTATACACAAAACACAGCTCCTGATTTGATTCAGCTGCATTCCTGCCCTTTTTCGTTAGCCTTGTTGCAATCTATTTTCTCTGCATATGAATGTTGCTGAAGGCAACTGATATAGAGGGGTACACATATTCATGGAGGAATAGGAGTTTGAAAAAGTGTACTCATCTTCTGTTTATTATTCATGATTCACTATTCATCATTCACTTTTTTCTCTATTCATGAAATTTCAGGCATCCAATCAGGAATGGAGACTAGGATGAATATTGGAAATACACAGTTCACAGATAATACTCAGGCTGCAATTTGTACAAGCAAATGATCTGATGAACATTTATAAATAACTGAAACAGTATTTTGGGGGCACAAAAGAAAATCTGCCCTCAGTCAAGGAGACAGATAAATGAACTTGATTATGACTTGGTGTTCTAAGGAAGTAACTAGAATAGATAGCGATCTCCTCTGATATAACCTGATTTATCCCGGGAACATAGAAGGATATTAAGCTATGAAAATCACTCTGTCTTATGAAGATGCAAGTCTACCTTTTCAACAGCCATCTCTGGGGAAAGATGGACCAGTATCCACCATTGGATTGAGGGTAGTCAGGTCCCAAATCTAACAAGACCAGTGAAAACATCTTGTCTGTTGTGTGATTCCTGACAGACTGGTGCTCTAAGGAGAGAAGCTTTGTATCACATCCTACTGTCTTGAAAATCATAGAATCATAGAATAATTCAGGCCAGAAGGGACCTCCAAAGGTCACCTAGTCTGACCTCCCTGCACTCGCAGGGACACCCCCAACTAGACCAGGTTGCCCAGGACCTCATCGAGCCTCACCTTGAACATCTCCAGGGAAGGGGCCTCAACCACCTCCCTGGGCAACCTTGTCGAAGGCCTTACAGAAGTCCAGATACATCGCATCCACAGGCCATCCCTTGCCTACTGACATAATCACTCTATCATAGAAGGCCACTAGGTTAGTCAGTCAGGACCTGCCCCTAGTAAAGCCATGCNACTAGGAGGAAAGGGTTTGCCAGTGAAGACTGGGGCAAAAAAATAAACTGTTCAGAACTTCTGCCTTCTCCTTGTTCATTGATACAAGTTCTCCACTGTTAGTCATCAGTTTTCTGATGACTGGGGAATACGTTTTCTTTAACCTTCCTTTTCTGGTTAATGTACCTGCAGAAGCCTTTCTTCTTTTTCCTTACATCCCTTGCCAAATTGAGTTCTAGCTGTGTCTTGGCCTTTCTGACTATATCCCTATACAACTGGGCAATGAACCTGTACTCCTTCCAGGATATCTGTCCTTCCTTCCATTTTCTGTGCAGCCCCATCTTGCCCTTTAGTTTGACCAGAAGGTCACAGCTCAACCATGGTGGTCTCTTGCCCTCCTTGCCCCATTTCCTTCACTTGGGGACTGAGATCTTTTGTGCTCTATAGAGAGCATCCTTAAAGATCTGCTAGCTTTCTTTTGCTCCCTTGTCCCTGAGGGTTGTTTCCCATAGGGTCCTATTTACTAGCTCCTGGAAGAGCTGGAAGTTTGCTTTCTTAAGATTTAGAGTCCTAACTCTGCTTTTCATGGGCTTCAAACTCCTTAGGAGAGTGAACTCCACTAGGGCATAATCACTGCAGCCCAGGCTGCCTTTAACTTTGACATCCCTCATGATTTCTCTTGCATTTGTGACCAACAGGTCCAACAATGTATCTCCTTGAGTAGGGCTGTTAATTTCTTGTCTCAAGAAGTTGTTATCTAGGCACTCTAGGAGCTTCCTGGAGTGCCTGCAACCAGCCGTGTTGCTTTTCCAACAGATGTCAGGGAATCAAGGGGCTTATTTTCTGTGGTGTGTACTCCACTCCTAGCTGTCTGAGAAAGGGCTGCTCCTCAGTTTAGCAGGTTCTATGTTTGCCCTGAGGTGTACAATATTGCAACATTTATTCAGAGGCTCACAAATTTTGGAGAACAATGGATAAATAAATCTTCCCTCCCCCCCCATCCCCCATAGGTTAAGTGTCCTGGTAGAAACATTGAGGGACTAGCCTCCCCTGCCAAAAGACAGAAAGGTGCAGTGTCCTTTGCAATAACATGCCGGTTAAGGCAGGGGCTTTACTCCCTCAGTTGTGAACAAAGCCCAGTGAAGATGGGGAGCCACCATCTCTGCCAGAAGTCTCCTCTGTGGTGCTGTGGATATGGTCCAGCTCTGTGTCCCAGCCTGACTGCTTTCTAATCTGTGCCATTATTTACATCCATGACTTCAACTGTTACACAGCCACTAGCTATTTGTTACTGCTGCAGTGCAGTGTTCAGGTCACCATCAAGATGCAAACAGTTCAGGAATTCCTACCAGCTTTTAGACCCATTGTAACAGAAGAGAAATAGGTATCCTGAAGGGACTATATGGACACTGTGGGACACTGTAACTTACACTCCAACTGTATCAGTGTCAACCATAGCTAATCTCATAGTACTTGGGATGCCAGGCTATGATGTTGAACACTAAAAAAGTACTTACCTAAACCAGTTGCTATACCTTTACCCTGTCCCTTTCCCCAGGAGAACAAATTGAAGCAACAGACAAATTAAAAGAACTGGATCAGTGAAAGAAACCCTATAACCATCACAGGCAAGTCATGTCATATAATTGTCTTCATAAGCTGATCAACATAAATGTACTCCAAATCCCACTAAGCAGCATTCAAGCCCATGAAGAGAAATCCCCATATGCTTGTTGGGGTCCCTCACTGCTATGCTTCACTATGTGGAGAGTAAGCAGAAAAACCAATCCACTCATGGCTGTATGTATTTTTAGGTGTTTTACCCTCTTTCTTTTGTATAAGAGAGAACTGATCCTGAAGTGACTGACAAGAAGAGAACAGTAAGGAGGAGTGGAAGCAGCTATTAGGGGCAAGAGATCAATGAGGTGATCTGGGAAGACAGAGATGTCATCCAGGTGTGTCACAGCAGGTCATGCTGTGACCAGGGCAGCTTGCAGGCAGCAACAGGGTTTCAGCACTGGCAAGGTGAGAGCACTGGCAGACTTGATGTGCTTTCAGCTCATGACTTGCCCACAGGATCAGCAAAGAGGAAAAAATGCAAGCAGAAGGAGGAAAGCATGTGGGGATAGAGGCAGGAGACAGGAGGTCAAAGTTTGGTTTATGGCTCGAAGGTATGAGGAGGCACTTCAAGAGAATGCATCAGGAAAAAGAGAGGGAAACTCAAATGCAGTGAGGCAAAGTGAAGGTATGTATGTGGAAGCTTTTGCACCTGTGAGGAATCAGAGATGAAAACTTATGCCA
Source organism: Pedionomus torquatus (assembly GCA_013398155.1). Classification (NCBI taxonomy): domain Eukaryota; kingdom Metazoa; phylum Chordata; class Aves; order Charadriiformes; family Pedionomidae; genus Pedionomus; species Pedionomus torquatus. The sequence goes on from VZRU01012323.1 coordinate 308,156, forward strand.
GACGGTGTATACTGGTTTATTGTTTTCTGGAAGTTGTGAGAAACTTGTGCTGCCTCGTGTGGATTTCAGCAAATCCCTGGAAGGCTTTCAAGCATATCTGCCATGGTTTAATTCCAGTAGTTATCTAAGCACCACAAAACCACTGGCTCACTCTCCTGCCCACTGGGATGGGAGAGAGAATCAGANGGGAGAGAAAGAAAGAGAGAAAAAACAACAACAACAAAAACAAACAAACAAACAAACAAAAAAGTGATGAAGAAAAATTCCAATATCTCATCACCAACTAAGTGATGCAGAGCCAGTTCTGAACAGTGGCAGCCATGGCCAACCTTCCTCCCCCAGCACATTTTATTACTGAACAGGACATCATATTGTGTAGAATATCCCTTTGGTCAGGTGGCACCAACTCTCTCAGCTGTGTCCCCTCCAAGTTCCTTGTGCACTCCCAGATTGCTAGCTGGTGGGGTAGTGTAAAAAGCAGAAGGCTTTTTGCTAGACACTGTGCTAGCACTGCTCAGCAATAGCTAAAACACCCCTGTGTTATCAATATTGTTTTCATCACAAATCCAAAACATAGCTTCATACCAGCTACTATGACTAAATTTTTACTCTACCCCAGCCAAAACCAGTACAGTAACTCAGGTTTGTGCTTTGTCTGATGTTTTTCAGGTGTTGCAGTGAGCTCAATTTTGGTCTATGTTTACAGCTCCTTCCACTTGGGATATTTACGTTATATCTGCCCAAGGAAACCAATAACGACTTAATCACATCAAGAAACTCCCCAGTGGGAAAGGCTAAGAGTGAGAAGGGACTAGTGTTAGGAGACCGAGGAATGAGGTTATTGCACAGCAGCCAGGGCTCATTTTTTGCTCTAGCTGGCAAAGTTAATTCAAGAATCATGCTTAAAACCACTGCCTGGCACGTTTTTTATATTTCCTTCTATTTTTTTTAGTTCTTCGGGGTTGGTCAGCAAATTAGCTGACAATCTTCTCTGAGAGGTTAATTAGAGGAGACCACTACATACGCTGCCTGGTGGGAAGCCAGCAGATGCATAAGATGCTTGGAAACCTCTGCTTTTCTAACTGGGGAATCTTTTTCTCCACAGGACCCAAGTGCAGGCAGAAATCAGATCCTTATTTCCTCCCAGTGAGGATCAAAGTCTGTTGAAACTGAGAATGCTTAAAGTGGGAATCAGAGCCTTGGCTTATGGCAATAGAAACTGGAGAGGTTTTGCAGCTCTTCTCCGTGCAATGTTATTGATTTCCAGAATAAGAAATTACTGTTCCTATGGTTTAAACTTTATTCTGTTCTCTGATGTTTGAAATTGGTTTGTCTTTTAAGCTATGCTAACACTTGACATGTAATATAAGATGATTTTGTTGTCGCTAGCCAGCAAATGTTTGACCTCAGCAGAGAATGTGAATTTGAAACACAAAGCTATAGAATTACCTCTCAGTCCTTCCATTTGTTTTGACTGTGCCTGGTATGGAAATGACTCCAAATACTGTTTAGTCATTTGTTGTAATAGTTGTAAAAGGACTGAAAAAGAGCCAGTCAGTATTCAGCCTGAAATTTTTGGTGGGCTTCCTGCATTTGCTCAGTTGGGGAACTTCAAACAATAGTGTGAAATATGATTTACCTGCTCAGTCACAAGCAGTCTGTGGTGAGTATAGGACAACACACACTCAGTACTTGCTACTAGTTCCTTCTGATCTTTTCTCTGCTCTCTCTACATTGTCAGCTAATGCTGACATTAATAATATAACTAAAACTCCATAATATAACTGAAACTCCATCTTGGGAACAGGAGAATGATTAGAAACCCTTGTTCTGACACTCACTCATTTGCCTTAGCACATCTGCTGACTTCCTAAAACAAAGTTCCTGGAGACCATGGTATTAACTTTCTTTGGGTGTGTTAACTCATGTAGCCAGAGAGGCAAAAAGAGCAGGCTTTAAGGAACAGGTATCACGGACTTGCATTAACTGCACAGGTAACCACTAAAACACTCTGCTAGCTCTGAGGAAGTCCCTCTTTCTTCTGCTTGCTGACAACATATTCAGGGATGAGGAGGGAAACTTGCACCTCCACACTGAATAGCCAAATCAATCTGAATAACCAAGAAACAATTCATGAGAGAGACCCCTGAGGCAATGAAGGAACCTTCAATTCTAAGAAGATCAAGATTGCATCGATTTATTTACTTACATTCACTAGTGACTCAAGTTAATTAAAGGAGATCTCCTGCAAATTCCCCATGAGATACATCAATGGTTCATGGTACTATGTGTTATTTCTACTGGAAATAATGACTTGTAGATGCAGTAATTCCTCACAATACAAATCTGTACTACAGTCTGTCACATTAGTCCCTGGTGCTCATGGCACCAAAGTCCATTATGGTTGCCCTGATTTTTTCATCTATATGCAACTCCTTCAGTATTTTTGTTTCTTATTAAAAAGAGAAGCTAAGAGAAACCTTGACTAGATTTAAGGAAGTGCCTTTGAAGTTACCCCATCACCTTTGCTTTCATCTTTTTTTTCAGGTTCAACCTAAGATAATACAGGCCCATAAGCACACTTGTGCTCAGTTGTGCTCCCATAGCTCCATCAACTCATCTTGAAGAAATACTGATTGCAGACATCTCTGAGTACCTCCACAAGTGGTTGCTGAGAAGTTTTCTCTTTTCTGTAGAGTCACAAACTGTCTACCAATTTTTGCAGGAGGTGGGGCAACTGTCTCATCAAAGACTTTGCCTCAGTGGAATTCTTCATCAAAGACAGATACTTTCATTCGCTGAACTCAGTGAAAAGTGGATGGAGGAAGCACAAGTTCTTTTAGGTATAGTTTCATACATACTGGATGCTGAGATGAAACCTATGATGCCAGGACCCACAAACTGGTATTTTGCCATAAGATCCCACCCTGATAGAGCTCTCAGACTGGATGTACAGGTGGAATAGGAGTTGATTAATTTATTTAAACTAGGACATATCATTAGTGGTTATAACACTCACTTGAGGAGAGATATTGGTACTTTATGTTCTCTGAAATGGGACCAAACTGAGAGTCAATAAGAATAGATAGGTGAAGGAGATAACGTTTGTTCAGGTTCCCTCTGACAGAGGGGAAATTTGAAATCGGATTGGCTTGATGCTAGGTGAAAGCACAAACCCCAAGCTGCTGAGTGAAAGGTGAGAAGTTGGGTGTGTATTCTGGCTCCTCTTTGGGCAGACATAGAGCCTACCCTGTTCATGGGCTTTTCTTTCTCTTGTTTATTTACCTACCTGTAAAAACTGAAGTGTAATAATATTCCAGCTCAGCCTCTGCAAGGCTCATCCGTCCGAGACCTTCGGCTAAAAAAGCCTCTTTTGAAATATCTTACTACAAATAGAATTGAAATAGTTTCCTCATTTTAGAAACTATGTTCTACTTTTTCCATCCTTCTCAGATCGGATGCAATGTTACTTTGAAACAGTTCTGATCCACCTGCTGTATCCTAGCTGTGTATTTCATAATAGCCACTGGCTGGTGGCTCACTGACACTATGAAGCAAGCTAAACATCCCACTCATCACCCTTTTCTTCCACGTTCACCCAATTAACTCCCTTCTTGTAACAGTTTTTATTATTTCTGTGTGCATGGTCTTGTCTCATGCAATCCAAAAGAATTATAAATGTCAAATAAAAATCAGGAAATGATCTGCTTTCCCTGATGTTCACAAGAGTTATTCAAAAATTTATTTGTCTTTGAGTAAAAAGATCCTTCTAAATCTCATGAGTTTGTAAAGAAACATGAAACCAGGTGAAGGTTCCTAATCTCTTCCAATATTTTTATCACTCTTTATGGTATGAAATTGATGTACACTAATTCATCCCCCCATACTCTCCCTTCATACAACTCTGTGCCATGTACAAAAATTCTAGAGCACTGTATCGTATTCTTCATTTTGGGTGTACTACTTCATGAAGGGAATTCTGCTACTAGTGGGCACCAAGAGCTCTGTGCATTCAGAGTTGTTTTGAGACTGATGGGATTGCTCTAGATTGATCTGAACAACAGTCCTTGTGGTCATTATTTTAAAAGTTCCAAATGGTGTTGTAAGTTACAAAAATCAGGTTGCTTTGTAGATTTTATTTATTTATTTATTTATTTAATCTGGGCTCTTATACCCTTTTCTTACTGTGATAAGAAACTCTACTAGTGAGAGGAAAGACTTTGATCCCTGCTGGGCTGCTAGCTGAACATAAATACATAAGCAATATTGAAAGAAAAGAGACCATGAAAAGTGTAAATAAAGGATGGTGGAAAAGCCCAGTTCACTCATTTTTTTCTGCTCTGTATCTGTGGCTACAGTTATTTCCCTGGGGACCAAGATAGTGAAGGAACGCAAGGTTCATAATTTCTCTTCTATCCAGGGAGATCACATGAGAATGAGATGAGCAGATGACCATACCTGCAAGTCAGAAATAAGACCTGTGGTATTCAAAGGGGAGGAGGAAAGAAAAATCAGGAAGGAAAACAGGACAAACCTATTCCTTTAAAAGCTCTTTTGAACAAAGGAGACAAAGACAAAGACTTTTTTAATTGATAAGCTTTACTTAAAAGTAGGTTGCATCATACCCAGAGAATGTACAGGAAGAGGAGGTACATTAGCTCCCCGTTCTGCCTTGCATTATTTCTCTGAGATCTGAAATTAGTTTTATAACATACTTTCACTTTCCAGCTTCATGAGCTCAGTGGTTCAGCACATAGATGAAGAGGTTCTGCACATTTGCACAAAACCTGTTGAGAATTATAAGACACCTCAACCTGTACAAGGGCATTCAGAGCTATGCAGGGCATATGGGTATTGTAAAGCTTGGACTGCTTGAAGGTGAGAGCCAAATCCCCTTCCTCTGAAGAAGCAAGAAAATTTAGTCTTTCCTCTTAAGCCCATAAGGAAGTAATTTTTGTTGTATCTCCATCCATTCTCCTCTAACCATTCTCCACCAGAAAGCTGTCTACCAAAGACTGAGATTGAGCTTGGATTCCATGGAGCAAAGAGAGGTCCTGAGCCTGAAGAAAAAAAATGACACTGGACTTTCTGTACACACTGTGAACAAAATGCTTGCTAATAACACATAAATACTAGCTTGACCTCATTTATCCACCTCCAAAGAAAACAGAAGCTGTGATCTTGTTTTGTGAGGAATCCGATATGGCTTCTGCACATATGTGCATGTGTGTGCATGCGTATGCACATGGGTGACACTGAAAAATCCTACTGAATCCAGCCCCTCAGAGAGACTTACCATAAGGAATTCATTGCTCACAGATCCTTTCAGCCTCAAGCATACTGGTGGTTGGTATCAGCATATGGTAGAAACATGATTTGCTGTACAGAAAATTTCAAAATTATTTGATGTTAGTAATATCACACAACTATGATACTAGTGCCCATTTTGTGCTGTTCTTTATGGGCTGCCCTAGCTCTGACCTGCTCTGGCTGTCCACATTGGCCACTTTTGTCTACGTGCTCACAGTGGAGTTGTCTTGTCCCTTCCACTGGCTAGGGTCAAACAATATTTCAGTTGGTTCAGCACCCACTTTCTCCTTCAGCATTTGGATTGCAGAGCAGAGTGAGATGCTGTATAATGAGGTCAGTGAGGGTCACCAAGGAAGAGTCTTATTTCGAGAGTTATTGACATGCACTCCAGGAGATGCAGTCTCCTTGTGCTGGGTCAAATCATCTGGATAGCAAGGAAGTTAGTAAGGATAAATAGATATCTTCCAGACACAGCAAATCCCATTGACCCCTTAGATATAATAAGACTCTGTTTCTTGATTAGTATTGCAAAAGATTCAACTGTTTGTGTCTGTTTCTGCGCAGGGCAGGGTCTAAGTCCTCAGCTGTACTTCTTGAGCCAGTCTGGTTAAGCTCAAAGCAGAACTTCAGCTTCCCTGGGGTTCCCAGCCCCAAAGTCATGTGTAATGAGTTCTTGGGATCTCAGGATCAGACTTTGCTGCCTGAATTGCACCAGAGTCCTAATCTAGATCATAAATCTGTTTTGACTTTGTCTTAAGGGAACTCACATGTCAGTCTCTTTACTTGGCTTGCCATTACCGACAACTGGCAACTCTCACTTTGCACACACTTTCTATATGGAATCCAAATGCTTTGAATAAAACAACGAAATCATTTTCCTCTGCACCTGAATGTCTTTAAACCCGTCTATTTTTATTTCAGCTTTATGAAGCTCTTGTCTTCCCTCACTTCCCTAAACTGTGCAATGTATCTTCTCACTTTGTGTGGGTGTCTCACCAGACACAAACTACATTCCAGTCAAGGCATTTATTAATATTTGATTCCTTCTGGCTTCATCCTTTCCTTTCCAGAGCTTGCCATTTTTTTTTTTTGTTTTGTTTTGGTTTTGTTTTTGTTTTTGTTTGGAGGGTGAGAGTGAGCACTTACAGTATCAAGGAGCTCCTCAAACACCTCAACTGCCTATATCCCTCAGAATCAGGAAGAGTTTTGGTGCTTAAAGAGATTAACTGATCTGTTCAAGGTCCATAAGAAACATCTGTGGTAGAAACAGTTGTCAGATTCCCTGCAAAGCTGAGCAGGCAGGGGCTTAAAAATAAAACCAAACTCTCTCACTGGGTATGAGATTTATCTTCCCTAAGAGCTCTTCATTCATTCACTCTCCCTTGTTCAGACTCACAGATAATATTGTTTGGCAGAAATTCAGTATGTGCTATCCTACTGTCACTTGTAATTTTCTGGTTACAACATAATCTACCCTAACTCCACAGCTGCCCATTCTGCAGTTTCTTCAACCTTCCCTTGAAACTGGTCAATGTTAGGGACAGACTATTGGATGATCTGTTGTGGTAGAGTATGAAAATTCTGCCCCTTCTTTTAAAAGCATAGCCACTTGTTGATGGCCTCTCCAAGAGATTTGGATTCATACTCAATCTAAAATCTCTAGCATTTGGCAACTGGCCTGATCTGGTAAGCAGGATTTTGCAGTAGGAGTCTGGGTCTCACATTAGTTAACAAATATTTTTGTTAGAGACTTAGATGGTGACATGAGGAGTTTATACAGCAAAGTCTCCAAACTCCAAATGGCTTTGATAAATTAAAAAAGAAAAAAAAAAAAAAAAAAACCAAAAACCCACCAACCAACCAAAAAAACCAACCAAAAAAAAAAAAAAAAAAACAAAAACCCAACAACCCACCAAAAAAAACAAACAAAAAAAAAAAAAAAAAAAGAAAAAGCCCTGGAATAAACAGGATGCAGTTTAATAGGGTAAGTAAAACACATGTAGGCATAATCAGATGTGTGCTTAAAGGAGAAAAAAAAAAAAAGTGAGCTGGATGGCAGGTCTGCAGAAAAAGACAGCAAAACCCAGACAGAGCAAATGCAAACACAAAAAAAAGTATGCTGAACATGTGAAGTAATTCTTTTGTTGTTCTGCTCACTTTTGATGACTCATCTGGAGTATTGTGTCCTGTTTTACATGCTGTGTCTCAGGAAAAGTATGGTCTAACTGAAAAGAATCTGCAGGAAACCAACCTGAATGCTCAGTAGTTGAGGGATCAAAACCTGTGGGGTGGAAATGACAGACCGAGGATCTTTCTTCTAGGCTACCAGGGATCACCATTTCCAAGGTCCACTGAACTAGTCCTTCTTCCAACTGTTACTGTATTACTCCTTGTAATTAGCAACTGAGTAAACTCTCTCCAGGCTTAAATGCTACCTTCAAGCCATTCCTCTCTGAATTCAACACCTTTATCCAAGTGACTAGGAAACCTTGTATATCTTCTCTGAAAAACATTTCAGAATTTCAGAATGCTGGGAACATTAATTTAGCAGGAAGGAAGACTTTCACTTTATTCAAACTAGAATGATAGCTATCAATCCCAAATTGTAACATTTCTTAGTGATATTTCAAGCTTCTTGCAGGAGTGAAACTTTTCTTCTGGCATTTGTCCATCTCCAGTCATCCAAATGGCTTTCAGTAGCTTAATTAATGAATAATGATGTAGGATAGCCTTCACCTATTTGCCCTCAGCACATTTTCTTTCTATTTTTGGAAATTTTATGTGATTAATTTTTGATTTCCAAACATAATAAGCCCAGGGACATGAGTACTAACATAAGCTTAGGGGGCCTGAAATTTTATTACTCACACAAAGCTTTTCTGGATGAGACTTGTGAAAACAAAATCTGTTCTCTCATAAGTTAAAGGGCTGGTAGCACATTGAAGTGAGGATAGCGATACCTGAGATATTGCTTCAATTTCTATAACCTTGGAAACACTTCCTCCCTGCCCCCCCCCCAGAAGTCTGATTAAAAAAAGAGAACTTGGCTAAGCTCAAACCAATCTCTGAAAACCTATAAATCTTTATTAGATTCTTTGCTAAAACTCAGCTGAGGAGGAACGGAGACACACTTTGTTCCGGGCACTGTTTTTGCTGCAAAGTACTCAGGGGCCTATAATAAGCACAGAGCTCATCTGTTGCTAATGATTTGGAGGAAGGACTCTTCCACATTGCAGGATGATATTAAGGGCACTGTGCTACAGTAGTAGCATTATACTTCATCTGCGACTTAGCTGAGGCCTGACATTTGATATGTATGTAAAACACCACTTACATATGGTACTGTAGCTGATGGCTTCTGGGCTGCATTCAGCCCACGGGACATGTCCATCTGGCCTGCAGCCTTGGCGCTGAGAAATTGCATCCATGTGGGAGCAGTGGTCTGGGCTGAAGAAAAGCTGCTAGGCAGTTTTTGGGAGGCCAGACACTGAAGACCTTGGAGAACTGCTGCCACCTTCATTTGGCCTACAAGTAGAGTCAAATCCCCACCAGCTATTAAAAGACACGGTCTAGTCTGTGTTTGATGATGGAGGAGATGGAGAAGCTGGCCCGGGAAGGGCTGCTCGGGCTCTATAGACCTCTCCCTCCCTCTAGCGGTTTGTCTACACATAGAAATTATTGTAAATCTGTTGCTGCCTATGTGCTAAAGGACTTGACCCTGAGACGTAAGGCTCAGTTTTGCATTTTAAAAGTATAGGTCTAGGGTTAAATACCTACTGTGAATCTCACCACTATGAGAGGTCCTCTCAGTCAATCTGAGCAACTTGAGGGGCCTGGGATCTCCTGGGCAGCCTTAATGTCAATCCCATCCTAATACAGTGTGTCCTCTTAATCCTTCCTACTGACAAAACAGTATTAGAGATTGCTAAGAGTTAGAGGCTCTTGAGGTGCTTTTGGTTGTTGTGGCTGTTTTTATAAGATCGAGGGATCTGTGCCATAAATCCCTGCTGACACCTAACAGGATTGTTAAAAATACTACTAAAATCCATAAATCACACTATGATATATTTATTATATAGTTATGGTCTCAAGAGTTTCAGTCTTCACAAAGGAATCAAGGAAAAAATAATACAGTAGAAACCCAGACAGAGGGAGGAGAGAGGGCTTCTGATGTGAGATGTTGCAGTTTTGTTTGACTTCACAGCTTGGATTATAAGATGCATCTGTCAAGGTATTTGTACTTGGCAAGTGAATTGCTCTTTTGTTTTTTGTTTTCAAGGTCAATGACTTCAAAGCTGAGTTGAAAAATGTTACAGAGGAGTAGAGGGGAAAAAAAAATAGATGGGAAAGATGGAGAAGGCTGGAAATGAACAGAAATACCAGTTTAAATAATATAATGTGCGTCTCCATTCCTTTTCAGCTGGAAGAGTGTGATGAGCGTGGACACCTTGCAGAAGACAGCTAATACTCAAAGTTACTGTATGAATGACAAAGCAGTACCATGAAAAAGCAGGCATGTGCAAGACCTGTTCTTCCTGTTGCTGGGAAATGCTATATTCTTGAGGATTAAATTCTTCTGCAGCAGAAGTCAACAAGAGCTTGCTATTGATTTTAGTGTACCAGAATTGCACCCTGCTGAAGCGGCCTCAAATTGTGCTACGCTGGTAAATACATGTCCCCTCTCCTTAACTCATGCAGCTGTAGGAAAAGAGGTCTGCCCTAGGGGTTCTTGGCTAGTATCATGTGGCTGTGGTGCTTTCTGAAGCCAAAACTGGAACCTGCCACCTCCCACTCCACCAGCTTCTTTTCAACAGGAACTGTTTACTCATTACAAAGCAATATATAAAAAAATACTGCTTTACAATGGTGACTGCAATGCTTCAGCTGAAATGTTAGCACATTGGGGAATGTGCCAGATTCTGAGTCAGGCCCTTGAGACAAACACTAAAAGTACCACTTAAAAGTTATGTCCAATTCTAAATCTCTTTGAGCATAAACTGAACCAATGGGGAAGTGTTGCATCAAAACACTACGAAGAAAACAAAGTACTGCTGTGTTTCAAGTATAGGAGAGCAAAAGCAGGCAAACAGCTTGATTAAATCTGATAGACACCATTACTTTTGTTCCAGCAGCAGAAAGCACAATTCAGATGGTGCTTTCATCTCCCTTTTACCTTCTTGTAAAGGTCCAAAAATAACCCCAGATTGTGAGAAGCACAATGTGTTGTTTCCTCCTGTCAGGCTAGTAAGTCTGAATCACAAACCTACAGGACTGTCCTCCTTTTTTGATGGAAAGTGATTCTATTAACCATGCAATACAGAAAGAAAATTAAGGCACACAAGAGGCCACATGATTGGTCCAAAATGACCAAGAAAGCCTTGGGTGAAGCTTGAAAGCAGATTCTTTTGTCCTGGGCTGAAACCTTAACCACCTGGCCCTCCTTCTAGCCTTGAATGTATTGTAAGACCTACTGCTGATGCATTGTAAACATTTTTTTTTCAGGAAGCTAATATTTGTTTGTCCTACCCGAAGTGTAAAATGTGCTCAGTGTTACTATGTATTAGCCGTCAGTCAGATGTGAATGTGAGTCTAAGTTCTAAACTGGACAACTTCTTTGTCTCCTGAATTTTAGGAATGCCTTTGCCACTTTAAATCAGATGAAAGAGTCATAACTCTATCCTTCTGCTGCATGCTGCAACTGCTATTGAATAGCTGGAGAATATAAGAAACAGAACAAATATAGAATGATTCTTTCCTGATCTATTCTCGCATTATTGAGCCTGAGTGCTTAGTAATTTAAGAACTTCATTGGTAAAATTAATTAAACACATACCATTTACATGATATCAAAACTGATATCAGGTCAGTGTTTTTTGCATTTGCATTATTTTAATGTACTAATTAGCTGACAATAGATGTTTGATTGTTCTCTGCATCTGTAAAATGTCATATAACATTAAAAAGCAGTATCTGGTATTTATTGAAAACATTTCACAGTTAGTATTTGCATGCTGTTTTCATTTCGGTCTTCATTTCCCTTTATAATCTAGAGTTTAAAGCTGAGTTTTGTACTCTTCAATATAAATTAAAGAATTCAGAGTTCAAGAGAAGCCAAAATACTCACAGACATGCCCTGGATCAAAAAGACTGATGCTTCCTGTCATATCTGGACACCCAAATTGTTCACTGTTCAGTTTCTGGAAGCATTAAAGTCTTGTATTTATCCATAGGTCAGGCAGCTGCAAATCTGAACTGTGCCCATGTTGAAATGTCTCTTTTTAAAGTAGGAGGTAATTCGGACTAATTTGTCCTTGGCCTCTTATGAGCTCAGACTACCACTTGAGTCCAATTATATGCTATGTCTTTGTTCTACTGACCTACAATCTACAGGGAGCTGAACCAAGAGCATCTTGTCTGCTTCCCCAAAGGATTTTGGGATAATGATTTTGAATGTTTAGTGTGACATGAAGCCAATTATTACATCTTCAGTATTTTTGATTTATGAGCAACATTAGGCAGGAGCAGAGAGAGAATCCTGTTGCAAAGGTATTTTTGAGTATGCCAATTTTACACAGTGGAAAGAAATAACAGACTCAAGAGCTGTGATTAGAATCTGCATTATAAAGTATGTAGTGTATGCATCTAACATTTCCTGTGAAGTTCTACATCTCTTTTTTTCCTTGCAGGTTAATCTTTCATCTTACCTATATAGGATTTATTAATGGAGATTATTATGCTTCAATAACCAAAGGCTTAATATAAACATTGGAATAAGTTTAAAAGATCACAGAATCACAGAATTGTCACAGTTGGAAAGGAGCTCTGAGATCACTGAGTCCAACCATACACAAAAATGCAACTCACACTCTACAATCTCACCCACTACAGCATGACCTAAAATGCCACATCTAAATATTTCTTAAATACCTCCAGGGATGGTCACTCAACCACCTCCCCAGGCAGGCTGACCCAGTGCCTGACCACTCTCTCAATAAAGTAGTTCTTCCTAATATCTAACCTAAACCTCCGCTGTTGCAACTTCATACCATTTTCCCTGGTCCTGTTGTTATTCACTTGGTAGAAGAGACCAACACCCACCTCTCTACAACCTCCTTTCAGTTATTTGTAGAGGGCAATGAGGTCTCCCCTCAGCCTTCTCTTCTCCAAACTAAACATGCCCAGATGTCAAAACAGGGTGCCTTTTGACACAGAAACATTTCTGTTGAATATGGAACTGGGCAAAAAAGAAAGAAAACATTGTCATAGTGGAAAAGATGTGCTCTGTTCACTGAAACATGCTTTGTATGGATTCTTCTTGTCAGCTAGCCATGAACGCCTTGCTTACATGCAGGAGAGGAATTTCCATGGGTGGCATGATTGGAGCCTCATCTTTGACTGGGACAAATCCAGCTGTGATTTGTGTGGTCATTTGCCAAGGCAGAAAGACTAGAATAGCAAATGAGAACAGTCCAGTTTACACAATTTTCACAGATTGCCCACAGGCTGCCTGCCCTTTTCAGGCACCAGAACCCGAGGGCAGGCAGGGAACGCACCTTGGCCTGTTATAATTGTCCCTTAGCAGAGTTTGTTGTAATCAATCATCTTCTCTCTGTTAAATCTCCCACCTGGTAGTCTAGTCCCACTGGCTTCCTAAAATCTATTTTGGCAATTTTACAAATCCTGGAGGCATGCAATGTCACACAGTTACCAATGTCAACCCTGAAATAATTCAACATTTTGACTGTTGGGTTTTTTTTTTAAATGAAATAAAGTATTTCCTTCTTATGTTGCTCAGCTTTCATATTTGTTGGGTATATCTGAAAAAGGAATGAAATGTAAATTATGGCAATATGGATTTAATTAATAAACTTACATAAATATTGAACTTCTGTTGGCTCAATATCTTATTTGAATACATTTGAAACCGTTTATCTCAGAATGTTCCCTGAAAGTTAAAAAAAAAGGTGGGGGGGGAGAGAATGTTCCTCTGCTGTTCTTCAGACTTGGTTAGTAAGGTGAAATGTACGTGATATAAAACAATCAATGAAGCAGCACCCTCACAGTTATTAATGGGAAATAAATATGGATTACAGATGTTCTGTCTCATTGCAAAATAAAGTGGTTGATTTATAAATTGTCAGTTATCACTTTGAAATACCACTCCTCACAGAGCATCTGAACTGGATTTATTTTGAAGGAATGATCTGGAGCAGAAGGTTTTACAGCTTGCTGTTGTTCTCCTTGAAAGTACTGAGACAAAACAGTGTATGCCATAAATCATATGCTGTATACCAAACAGTGTTTACAAGTTTTCAAGTGAGTTGCTAAACTAGTACAAAAGAGACCAAATTCCCCTTGGTTCTTGATAAAGATACTTTAGGAATTGTATTCTAGTTTCTCTTAGGGGAGTATATTCATAAATCAATTTGTGGTTTAATCCCTACAGAGAATGCATTTCTTCTAAGAACCTTGTCTATGTCTTTGTGTTTGAAGACAAATGTAATTGATTTTACAAGACCGATCTTTTGATCAGATTAGTTTACTGGATTAGCCCTTTGTCATCACCAGGATTTATTTGTTTTCCATGATGTATTTATTTAGATACTTTATCAAGAGTTTTTGCACACTGCTTGATGGTCTCTTAAAAGATTAGAACTTCCAATTAGTTATTTGGAAAGAAAATTTGCATACATAACAAATGGTTGGTTAAGGTTCACTGAGAGCCAAACTCTGTCGTGCCTCTCGTGAGAGGGCTGAAAGGGAGTAGACAGTTTGAACTGTCAAAGAACAGCCCGCACCACCTGTGAGGGACGGCTGATGTGAGCAGCAATTCTGAGAACTCCCGGAGAGGCAGTTTAGAGCTGGTGGCTTCACCAAGGACAGCTGCTCTCCAAGGGACACAAGCCAACACTGAAGGCATGAAGGAGGTCAAAATCACTGTCAGGATTTGCACTGAGGCACCTTTAGCTGACTGTAGTATTTATTTCTTAACTTTGATTTCAGCTTCCTGTTTACAGGTTGGTTTTTTCTTTCTTTCTTTCATTCTGCCCCTGCCTTGTATAAACCCTTTTTTTTTTCATAGTCTGATTTGGATGTTGTCAATTAATACTTTTGTTTGCCTTTAACCTGACTTGCCTTAAGGGTGATTTGAAAGTAACTGTGACATAAAGGCATTCTATATCACATAAAGGCGTTTTCTTTGAAAGAGTGGCAAACCAGAAAAACAAGGAACTAACATAAGCAGCACGCTGAACCCTCATGGCTGTTCAGCTGTGCCCCAGAAGACGTGCACCGACTGATTAAGAGCAGGTATTTTAGGGGTTGTAAAGGGCCTTTTGGTCACCAGGAAAAATAAGAGTGCGGCAAGTCCATCAGTGTGCAGTGAGGAAGTGGGAAACTCCCAGAGACCCTCTTGGGGCTTTGTGGCAAATCTACCTATAATAAATAATTTCCAGTGTTTCTCATGTGGCTATCTGTATGAAGAGAACTGGTACTGAAAGCATTCAGCAGCACTGCAAATCAGGATACCTAGTTAGGTGCTTAGCACAACAGACACCTTCTGGAACACGCTCTGGAAAAATTTATTACAAGATTCTGGCTGACTTTCTAGATTTACGTTGGGTTTCTGTAAAGAGCTTTAACTATGGCTTAAGGATTTGAATGGTCTGCATTCTGGCCAGGTGCGTATGGTAGCATCAAGGCATCCGTTGCAGTAAGTTCTTGACAGACTGTCTTCTTGCACATCAGTGGGTTACAATACCCATTACTGGTTGAGTTATATTATTAAAACAAATAGTTGGCAGTGAAAATCGATGGCATGCCACCTTGTGAAAATCTCATTTAGAAGTAAGAGTGACTAACCATAGGAGAAGACCTTTACACTTAGCTTTGTATTCCTTTTAAAAGCAGATGCATTGATAGTGATGAGGAAGAAAACAGTAATCCCACCACTTCTCAGGCCCATGAAAGAGTGCACCAAGCACTTGGTCTTTGTGAAACCGGAAAAGTACATTAAATATTTTCATTTTGGAAACAAAAATATTTCTCTTGGTAATATTTCTAATTTATCCCAAATCCTCCAGTGTTCATTGCATCACTGCTTGGTTTGACATACCATTTGGGCAACTTCAGTGAGCCTGAACAAAAATATAACTTCGGTTTACAAAGAAACACTGAGTGCTGATGATTGTACTGAGGTCTGTCTCGTTATTTCCAACAGCTGTGTTATAGGAAACTCTTCAGAAATGAAGGGGGGAGTGTTTTAAAGCTAGACTTCTGTTTAAGTAGTAGTTTGGGGCCTTGTGGGTAGGTTTTCTTCATTCCTTTTGTTTCATCTACTGGAGAGTTACTTCATAACCTAATTTCTGTAATTTATTAAGTCAATTAGAGAAGCTGTTGACCCAAGAAGTTGTAGGGGTGGTTATGGACATTCTTAGAAACTCTCTTTAGTCTGAAGCAGGTTAAAAACAATCACAGAAAAACAATTCATACCCATTTCAAATAAGATTATTCTTGACTAGATTCACATTGCAGGTACAAAGGTTAAAGTTATAGTTTAAATTTGACACCAGAAAATACCATTTTGGATTTCTTACCCAGGAATTGCATGATGTTGCCCTGTGGTTCCTGTATTAGGATTCTGCTTCTTGCCTATTGTTTCAAAGTAGTAATGTTAAGACCTGAAATAATGGATGAGTAAGTTGCTGCAGTTATATTAGCATTTATACCAGATGAAACATGTACTTTATTTTAACTACATTTATCCTCACACTGATAAAGTCCATAAAACCAGAGTGTGCTACCTATGCATATAATGAACTGAGTTCATAGTCCAAGTCATCCCATTGAAATCAATGTGATCTCATGGAGCAAAATGGGATGATTCATAAGGAATAAAAACATCAGTGTCTAGCCCCCTGTGAATCATGAACCTGCTTATACTTAACTATAGTCTCTTGCTGTACCTACAACATCTTCATAGGCTGAGAGAAAATAAAATGCAAGTAGTGAGGAAAGCAGAAATCTCTTAAGGCAGGCTGTAAGCACCAGCATGCTTCTATTGTGACTTGGGTACAGGGTACGGGAGAAACTAGTGTATGCTCAGAAATGTTTTTGGTAAAACATTTCTTGGAAAAACAGTTTTCTAGGACAAAAAAAAACCCAACAGAACTTCAAATGTTAATTCCTTCTGCTACTTTCCTAAGACAAATATGCATTTTCACTATGTTTAGGTATAAATTGATTAGAATAAATATGCTAAGTTAAATTATTTGAAGCTGCTTTAATGACTCAGATTATTTTTCTTTTGTTTTTCCTCACTCTTGTTGTGAGGCAAGTATGTTCATTTGTATGATATAGTTATTATGTTCACCTTTGAATCAGAGAAATAAAACTGTCTTAAAATACAAGAGGCTGACCATGTGGAATTTAGTCATATAAATCTTCATCTTTCAGAAGAATTGTTTCTTTAGTTATCAGCATCAATTAAGACAACTTGTATCCATTCCTTCTCTAATCTAATTGCCGGTTTGTTAGATTTTTTTTTTTTTTCTGAACAGTCAGCAGGTAGCTTTTCTTCTCAGTTAGAAAGCTGGGAAAATATAAAGCCGAAATCAAGCAAACAATTGGAATTGATAGAATTTTTACAAGTAAGAAAAATAGATGCATTGATTAATTCTTTAACAGCCCCACTAGTTAACTTGAATTTGAAACTGAAAAGGGAAGAAAATGTAAATAAAATGGAAAAGAAATCTATAAACCTTTTGTTTCCCCTGAAAGACGCATCTCTTTCAAGTCTTTCACATGCCGCGTTTGAAGCAGGTTGCAAGCATCAAATCATGTTAAGCTTGTCTCACTCTAATGCAACATGAAAGATACAGCCTGAAGTAATGAGTTGCAACGTGATTTGTCACATGTGGGAGATTTTAAAAGAAAGCTATTTGCTGATAAAAATAACAAAATTAAACAATGGCTGGTTTGAATAGAAATGCAATATTTTTGTGATGCGTCTGGGTTTGGGGTTACAAGAGACACTTTGGTCTGAGAAAAGGATTAGTTTCTTGTCTGCTGGGAAGTGACTAAGGTAGGTAAAAAGCAGCTGCAGTGGTCAACATGTCCTTATTGGAAAAGCAATGCTTGGAGGGTGCACCATTAAGTATACATCACAAGCCTCTGCTGCTTGTAGTCATTAGGTACCTTGAGACTCTTTATTCAAGAGTCCCAGTGCCCCTCCATAATCCCAGTTATAGGAAGACCTGTTGGGCAGTGGATGTTCTCACAGAGATTTTGGTTGTCTGCAGTTACTTTTCTTTCTTGCTGCTATTGCCTAGCCTGTTGCAGGTATTTTCCTGTTGATCACAGCAGTGGATGGAACTCCGGGATCATCACAGAACTACATGCACTGTCAGCTGTGCATGGGGTGTGTCAAGTTCCCTTTAACAGGATTTTCATTCTTCGCTCATTGTTGTGGATGGAGTGATGCACTTCACTAGTAAGAGAGAGTCAATGAAATATTTATTGATATAAAACAAGGATTTAACAAAGTTTGGTAGTACATGTGACAGTGTTTTAACAAGACTTGATGGCATGATACACTCAGTTATTTACTGCATAGGGTACAGGGTCAGACAGAACTGTCAGGGATATCCTCCTGTTGAGTCATGATATTCAGAAAGAAACCTCCTCAGAGAGGAGTCTAGGTGCATCTGGATCCAATTCCAGTCTCAGACTTGGTCAATGGTTTATGTGTAAAGGATTATATCTGCTCAATCAGTACTTTCATATCACATAGCTGAGATTTCAAAGTTTAGCATTGTATGAGCCACTTACTGAAGATCTGCAGCAAGGAATCTCTTAACCTTAACAAGTAATCTAGAGAGACATCCCTACTCCAGGGGAGATCCTGATATGCAGCCCTCTGCTATTCAGGTGATTCCAACATCTGATATTTATAATGTAAGATGATTTACCTATAGTCATATTTTCATACTGGCAAGACATCTATTCCAGACAGCATTTGACTGTGTTGCCATCCATCCCCCAAAGTCAGAGTGAAAACCATCGTCGGAGTGCAACCCATCACAACCCCCACTGACAGTTGACAGTTATGGTTTGAGCAGGAGATGGGGAAGCAGGAGGCAAGGTGTGGGAAGAGCACACCACCACATACATTCTGGTAGTTTTCAAATATTCCCTTCTTTGAAGGAAGACGTTACTTGTTTCCCAGTTGTGTGAACCAGTCAGTCTCACCAGGTTAAGACTGGGCAGACAGACAAAACGTTAATGACCGCAGGAGTTTAGGCTTGCTCAAGAAAAGCTTTACCTATTGCTCTTCCTGACAGCTCCAGCTGGTTGCTCCAGCCTGTGCTGCTGTCACCTGCACCTAGAGTAAACAAAGAAGACATGGAGCAAGCCTGAGCAGGGTATGCAGCTGCACAAATGCCATGTGGTTAGCAGAGGAGTTTCATATAAACTGTTGAGATAACCTGGCACAAGGGAAACATGAGCTGTACGGGAGGAGAAGAAAAGGCAGAAGCAAAGGGACGGCACGGGAGGAGAAGGGGAGCAGAAGCAGTGTTTATGGTAGGAAAAGGGATGGGGAGGGCAAGAGCTTAAACAGCAGGAACAAACACGACCAAAATAAAGGGCAAAATCCTGTTTGCTTTCCCAGAGGATGATAAAATGATTCACAGCACGATATTGCTGCGAGCCTCAGCAGATGAAGCAAGGCTCTCTTCATGCAAGGAGAGAGGGTCTCAGGTCACCTCTCCAAGGAGGCAGGGCGTCATGGCCATGAACAGTAGAAGGTTCAGCAAGGCTGCATCAAGCTGTGAGCATAGAAAAAGGGAGTGTCTAACTGTCTGCAACTAGCCGGGGAGGAGTGTCCATGGTTAAAGTGCAGCAAGGAATGGAAAGGAGCCTTAGGAGTTCCTGTCCTTAAACAGCTGGCTTCAACAACTGCTTTTCAAGTACCTGTATTTACAATCAAATTTTGCTCACATTCATGGCTGCAGTCACTGCCAAAGGTTTTAAAGCAGAAAGACGTTCACCTGTGTGACACACAATGTGTCACCTCAATGAAGTGACTGTGCTGTGTGTCACATAATTCCTACACACAGCTGCAAAATACTATAAAGCTGTTTAATACTAGAAGAAATTTCTCTTCCTCATTCTGAATTTAAGAAATCGCAGTGGAAAATTAAAGCGTGTATATTTAGCAAGCGGAACCACTGTCTATTTGTACAAAATCCACTAAACCATCACGCATCTAGAAAACCCTAACATGATTGACAGCATACTTAAAAGAAGCCAAGCTGGGAATAGAAAGGGTTATACTTCAAGGACAATTTAGCAAGCAGCTGAGAGATATTTGCATATGTAGTATATGAAACAGGAGCTCAAAAGTGAAAGACAAGGATCAGCAAGTCCAGCCATGGTCATTGCAGGCATGTCACAACATTAGGTATCTGCTTTTTACAGCTCACAAAACACTTCTGTGTTCCCATTTACCAACTAATGGGCTACAGTGAGAGAGCAAGTGCCACAAGTATGTCAGGAAAAGAGCAGGAGATGGATAAAAATTATGGCTAGTCTCATGCCCTGCAATGGCAGTTCAATCCTGCCATTATTCTTAAGGCACAGTTTTCACTGGACATTGAGAACTTTGGCTCTGAGCCTCAGTCCTCTCTCTTTCTTTGTGCTTATATAAGAAAAGGAGTCAGAATCAGCTATCATTTCAATGCTAAAGGTCTTGAGATGGCAGAGAGAGGGAAAGAGATGTATATGTGTGCATTTGTCTCCACAGGTTATGTCCTCAGTTCTTCATATTCATGGGGATGGCCAGTGGTTAAAAGGAGTATATATGTGGTTGTATTATAGTAACATATTATTTTATTCTTAAAATAATATAGTCTGTGGATAAAATTCATCTCATGTAAAACTGCGTCACTTTAATGATGTATTGTCAGAGATGAATTTTGGTCTGCTCATTTAAATTAGATCCAAGTGCCTAGAAAACCCCATGAGAAATTTTAAATAAAAAATAAGAACTGGTAAATAAAAACATCTGGTAGATGATTAAGTTCCATATATTGAGCTTTTATTAGGAGTAGCTGATATAACTCTAAGGGAGAGCTTGCATGTAAGCAGTATTCATTTACATATGGTGCCTGACCAAGAGCACTGAAGAAACCCAGGCAGGCAGCAAAGCCACTGTGAGACTTCTTTAAAAGTGGACTTGAAATGTGCTGCTTCTTCGTTTATTCCTCTTCTTTTGTCTGTGGTGTGATTGCAAAATCCAGGGGAAAAAAACCACTAAATTCTTCCCTCTGCCCTTTTATAATTGGTGTCTTTAATTAGACATCTATATTGTATTTCTGTAAATGGTTAGGGGGAAGAGAAGGAAGATTTCAGGTCATCCAGTTTTCATCAGAAGAGCCCTTGAAAGGTTTGAATACCTCTGACCTGCCACATGCTGAAGGCACTTCATTTGTGGTATTTGTCAGCTTGAGAAGTAAACTTGTTTCCAGGTAGAAGTGACTGTAAGTATCACAGCTCGCACATAAGAGGTACTCTCTCCCAATGAAAACACAAACAAAACCAGTTTTCCTCCATCAAAATCCAATAAAAGAAAGAAGAGACATTTTCAGACAACCAGCAATCTCATCAGGAGACCTGAGAGAACCTTTTTTATTACTTTAGTGTGAAGAAAGACCCTGGATGACACCCAGAGGTGTGGTAACCTGCCAATGCTCTCAGTATGTCTATGTTAATTTATACATCCTTACCTTAAAATACACTCTTGACATTCCTACTTACGGAAATCACATAACTGTACAAATATGACTTGCTTTATTAATATTGTACATACCATCATAAAGTGAGAGGCATTAACCCTAGTGAAATATGAGGGAGCTGAGGCTCCCGGTCTCTGCTGGGTGAGCTGGTTGTGCACCACTTTTGCTGCTGAAAGCCAATGAAGGGCTTTGAGTGCCTGCCCTGTGGCTGCGTGAAGCTGAGTGAAGTTCAAGACAACTGCATCACAAGGATTTCTGCCAGCTCAGACCTCAAAAAATGTGTGCCAGCAAGGATGGACACCCCATGTGCCTTTCCCTTCTCCTACCATCAGACAAGAGCAGGAAAGATAAGAACGTGTTAAGGATGCTGAGGCTTTCGCAGACCTAGGACCACTAGAGACACCACTGCTGAAGCCATGAAGATGCCTGCAACTGTGTGGCCTATATAAAAGCTGAGCCAAGCATCAGTCCTGCCTGCATGAGGAACCTTCTTTGGAAACTTTTGCAGGAGAGATATCTTGCTTTTATCAAAACCAGATGCAATTTCATTTCAGTAGGGCAATCCAAGCCAGGGAAAAAGAAATATTTGATGTAATTTTCCTTCATTGTCTTTGTCTAGCAGTGCTATCCCAAACTGACAGCTTTGCTTTTGCATTGCACATTCTCAAATGGGAAACCCAAAAAGATTTTTGCTGTGCATGGTCTCAATTATCTTTATTTTTAGGTCTCTATCCTCCAAAGTCTTATTTCAGCCAATGGCGACAGTAATTATAACAGGACTGCTTTACTTGCATGAGTAAGAACTACTCAAAGCTTTATCAGATTGTGTCCAAGATTCAAAATAGAGAAGAATGTATAAGCCAAGATTCTGTGGACTTTAACACTTTCCTCACTTTTAAGCAACTAAATCACACCATAAATAAGATAGACTAACAGGATAATTAAACAGCCTGAATATAGCAAGGGGGAGTATTTCAGTAACAAATATTGCTACCCATATACCTCAACAGAATGTGCTAAAGTAAACAAAATGATAGCATAATTATAGTCGTTCCAGTTATGTTAATTAGGCTATATATACGCTTCATTGATAAGCAACTGTGGTGCAAAGAAATGCTGTAAGCCTGATATTTCCTCGGTTAGCAGCTTTGTTGTGCATATGCTGCTGTTATGATCTTGGTTACATTAATGCAGAGAAGAAAAAAAAAATAATGAAAAGAACACAAAAGTCAACCAATCCTAAAAATAATAGTAATAATAATGGTATGCGTCACGGCAGGCACAGTGCAAGGTTCAAGTTGAACAGCCCAGTGTGCTGTTTCTCTCACACGGCATTCAAATTCCCAGAAAAGATTGCCAGAAAGACTTCCCAAGACAACATCCCAATAAATTCAAATACAAAGCAAACATTGCAGCTAGTTGTGCTCCACAGAGGGAGCCCTTTACACCTGTGTTTTGCTGACTCTGTAGCTATAATTTCTCAACACTCTGCAAGGTGGTGTTTTGGGTTGCAGCTGCTCAGAATTTAACATCACATCTTTTTTCTCTCTCTTTTTTTTTTTTTTTAACAGAAGTATCACTTCTTCTTTGTGTGTTGTTTTTTTTTTTTTTTAAAGTGTAATATTTCACAAAAACTGTTGTTGATTTTTTAAAATATTACTGTTGTTGATTTTTTAAAATATTACCTTTGTGGGGGAAAAAAATATGTGGGGGAAAAAAAAAATCTTTTAATGGAAAAAAAATATGGCTTTGCTCATATGGGTATTATTTACAGAGAACTTAAATTGAGAAAATAATAATCTGAAAATTTTCTGAAACCCAAAGAATAAGAAAACACTGCATAAAACAAAATTGAAAAGCAGGCTCAATAATTTTCCCAAAACATTTTATAGCAGAAAAATTACTTTTTAAAAACAAGCAAGAATTATTTTTAAGAATTTATCTACTTAAACACTCTAGAGTCTCTACCTGTTTGAATCTTAAACATGACCTATCATTCTTATAGTCACATTTTTAAAGAAAAATCAAAAACTTATTCATTCTTGCCAATTTTGGTCTCTTCTGATTGTTGGAAATGAAAAAGAAAAAGAAAAACAAAAATACAAGACAAAACACCCCATTAGGTATTTTCAATGGTTTCCTCTGGATCATTAAGCTTTTACTACTCGTTCTTTCACACATGTAGCCTGGGCACATCTCTACTCTTTAGTACCATAAGTATGTCATTGTGGTGTGCCATGGATATACTCCTGTCTGCTCAGAGCTGGTTGCAGTCTCTCCTGCAGTGTCACTTTGCTATCTGTAGACACACCTTTAGTGAAGAATTAGGTCCAAAATTGCAGGTGAATAGAAAGTTCAGAGCAGAATCACTTTAGAATATAGGCACTTCAATGACATTGGAGAAGTCAAAATACCAAACTCTCCCATTTTGAGTTGCAATTTGTGCAAAACAGGTTATATTTTTACCTACATCAGGCAGTTACTCTCCCATCTCCATTCTCCTGGTAAAAGTCATGACCTCTGTGTCCCGGTCTTCAGATTGCTTTGGAGACAATATTGCTGCTTGCCTCATTTCTAGTCTCATTTACCACCAGCACTCAAAAACACAACTCAAACTTTAAAAAATTTATGAGACTGGTTAAAAGAATTTAAAATATACATATAGTAATAATTATTAAGGTTCCATTTTTATTTTCTTCAGCTGCTGATGTGGCTATTACATTTCAGCCTAATTGGTGTTCATTCATGGAAAGGCAATACTCCAAATGAACATCCTGGCTTGGTCAGCTGTACGACCAAGCTGCAGACTTAGTGTGGTACAACGAAGTTTGTGGGAGAGGCAACCAACCTGGCAAAACATCCCCAAAAGCAGATACTTAAAACAACATTCAGAAACCTTTGTCTTGATGTTACAAGTGAAAGAATTACAAGCCCCAAAGAAAACATACTTTTGTAAAACTCCTTTTTTCCTCCAACCCCTGAAGATTTGCACTCTTTTTAATGATTTAAAATATTCAAAAAGTGAAGATTTATTTTTCTAGATACTTGATCTGAAGTATTATAGACCAATCCCATCATCCCCTATGTGTCAATTTCTATCACTTTAAAAAGTAGTTAAAGAAATTCCTGATACACAAACTCAAAAAATAATGAAAGATCTCCAAATTCTGCAAATAAAGAAGTCCAATCCTGCAAGATACTCAGCATTGTCAGAGGTTTGCTGAATACAAAGAACAGTGTTCAAGAGGCACACAGTAATTCCTTTCCCTGATTGCATGCCTGGAAATTTGAATTATAATTAAATGTGCATGTGGTATTTTTCACAATATGTTGTGTTTGTGGTTTTAATTATCATCATAAGCACCACAGTTAATCTGTAGTTCAACATGTGAAAACGTTTATATAGTTTTACATGATGGTTTGGTAACACATACAAACATTTAGGTTTAAAGGAACGATGAAGGTTGGACCCTCATCGTTTTATGAACCCTTACGTCAGTCATCTGGGGACCTTTCCCAGCTCTTTCACCACCTGTGACTTGGCCACCCAAGCTCTTTCTCCTTCTGACCTCACCTCTTCTAGCCAGCAAGAGAAAGAAATCCTTCTCTGCCTAAGTGCAGAGGAGAAGCAAAAGCGAGAGCCACTCAAAAGGGATAGTTTGTATGGTACTGAGCCCACCAGAGATCAATGTGTATCAATAAGAAATAACTTTGAAATGACAATGTTCTTTGTCAATGATTAAGACTGAAGGTGGGTTTTCCCTGGCACATGAACAGCACCTTCTGGGAGGGGACCTTCCTCTTTTCACATATCAATTCCAGTGCATGCATTATGCCTGGCTGAGGGACAGAAAAAATGCAGCAGGAAAGGATGTAGAAGGCTGGGGAGGTCACAGAGTGTGGACACTTCTTCACCAGCCTGACAGCCAAGTTGCACTGTGCTGTCAAGCACAGGCCAAATTGGCCATGAGACCCTGGGAAGACACAAGCACCATGAGCCATGTTCTTAACCTACATCCAAGGGCCACTGACACTGGGGCATGCCAGCAGGCTCTGCAGCCAGGAGACTGGGCTCCTACAGCTCTAAAAACAATGCTGTGAGACTGTGTCACCTTCAGGCTCTTGCTACTGGAATGAGTCCACAGAGTAATCTATAGGACCAGATCTTTCTTTCTTCTTCACCCGTCTTTTCAACGAGGTAAACCCAACTGCTCATCCTGAACCCAAGGGGTCTATTTCCTTTCTGATGGGGTGGAAATCAATGACCACCTTCAGAACTGACCACAAACTAGAAATCAGAAATAATATTGTACAAGTCTTCATAAAGCCTATCGGGGAGGTCAGCAAAGCTACTGTGATCTGAGCTTCTCTTGTTGGACATTTACAGGGAAAAAACACTGGTACTGGCAATAACTTTTTATTGCTGAAGACAGACATGGTAGAACTACATGTGGACTTGAGTTATTTGTGCTGCAGGTTGCCAGTGGCCTTCTAGATAAACTAACTATAAGTTGTGGGGGAAAAAAAACTAACAAGAAAGAGCAATAAGAAGTAATACAGCTACAGAAAACAATTAGTGGAGTGGTAGTTTTTTCTTTCTGCAAGGAGCTGTAAAATCATCAACTATTCATGCATGGTCAAGCCAACTGCAGTACAAATAGTTTAAAGGTAACAAAGTATAGTTTTTGCCCACAAAACAGAAGCTCAAAGAAATCCTTGTTCTTCCTTCTTAAAACCCTTGTGTGTACTCTGTGGGAGTAGTAGGCTGTGTGTAGGGTAGCCAGCAGCAATCTATGCCACACCAATTCAACTTAAAAAGCAACCCCAGACCAAAAAGCCTCCATCTGTTTTATCACAAAGGCATTACAGAATTGCTTAATATCTCCATGTCCATTCCAGAATCTCTCTAAGGCTCAGATCACTTGTAAGACTTTAAAAAGAGGTTGTTCCCACTTAAAGGAATTCTCCTAAACCTCTATTCATGCAGACGCAGCAAAAACAAACTGCTTCCTTCAGCATCACAAGCCCAACAAACAACCCTGGTGTGATGAGGGAGGCAACAGAAATCTAAATATTCATACAAATCTGCAGAGCAAACCAAGAGGGCACATTTTAAACAGCTGTGAAGTAGCCTGTGTATGTATGTGTCAACAAAACATCAGCATTCAGTGTGCTAAAACAGGAATGTATTCGCACAAATCCTGACTATAAAGCAACACATTGAGTTCATTCTGCTTCTGGATAAATCATAATATTTCAAGAACTGTTTCTCACAACACTGTAGCAGTACTCCTTGGTAAAAATGCAATAAATAAATAAGTAATGCACTACTACCGTGCATATGTGTGTGCGCTCAAAACCACTACATTTTAGTTCCAGGAAAATATTTGAATCTCCTTATTTGTCCATCTGATTCCTTCATGGTTGATATGGACATATCTACATGATTTCTCAATGGCAGCTTATTCTAAACTCTTCTTTCATTGCAACCAACAGTTTGTTTATTGAATTCACTGTAACAACAACATTCGTATTATTATGGGTCTATATAAGGTGCTCCTGCATACACCTTTATGCTGTCATTTTTTGCTAATAGACAGACAAAAGTCATAATCCAGCAGAGATTAATAATGTTTTTATTACCACAAAAGGTGTCGCTTTCATTCAGTGATTTCACTTGGACTATGACAAGCAATACAGGGAAACTAAGGAGAGCGGCACAATGCAAAGACTCTTACAAAAAGACCCATGGGGAATTTTCTGGGACATTTTAAAGCTCTGAGATGCTCACAGTCATCTGCCAGCAATTATCACCCTGCAGCAGGGTTGGCAGAAGGGAACTTGTGCCAGTGGACGCCCACAAGCACCACCCTCAGCCACAGCACAAAGTCACCTTTGCTGGGCACTTCAGTGTGTCAACTGCAGGGACTGGTGGCCCCAAGCATGGGCACATGCTCCCTCCTGCTGTATCAGAGCAGCTTTGATAGAGAAAACTGGCATGAGGAAACAGGGGGAATTTGTAATTCAGTGGAGCACCCTCCTACTCATGTGGACCTCCACATATCTATCAGTGCACCCAGGAGGCAGACAATGGCTGGAGGAATAGTAAGTCAACAGAGGGGCAGGACAGGTAAGGACAATTACCATCCAGGCTTCTCAGTAAGACGCATCAGAAGACCTTTACAATACTCCTTGGAGACTTTTGCTAGAAAGTCTGTGACTGTTTATTTCCTTAGAGATCAGCTCTGGATCCTTAATCCAGTGTGGCTCTGAGGAGGATTGCAATCAATATGTATAGAACTGAGAGAATTATTTCCACTCTGATGTGGCTCACAAATACTCAAGTGTTCTGGTCTTCCCTTTTGAGTGATTACAAGTGGAGGATGTCTCACCTACTTAATTCATGGCAACATCTCCTGGGATTTGCACAGATCTGGCTGCAGTGTTGTGTCTGATGGATATGTCATGATCAGGGATCTCACATAATTTATTTCTTAATATATTCTACTGTGGATAATTGCTTGCAATATAACTATAGTTTATAAAGATGCTCACACAAGTTTGAGTTACCCAACCATCAGATGTGCCGAAGGAGAGACAACAAGAGGAGGTAGCTCTGTTTGTCATTCTGACACTGAAAACAAATTTCACATTGCTATAAAAGCTTTGGGACATAACAGAGTAACTGATTCATGTTGAGTAATTTCTTTGTGTTTCTTTAGTAGAGAAGGCAAAGTATTTTCTTGTTTATTGAGTCAAGCTATACTAAAACCAGGCCAATTATAGAAGCTCCATCTTGTGGTCCCCAATTAATAAGCCCTGGCCTAGGGCAGACATTTGTTGGCATAGATGGCGATATTTGTATCACCAAAAAGTTACAATACCATTTAAGGGTTGTTCTTTGCAATTTGTTAGATTTCAGATTTTGTTCAAAATAAAACAGTTTGGATTAAGGCTCTGTAATCTCAGAAATCATTGGCTCAAGGCAGAACAAAAGATGTACTGGACTGGCCAAACCTGTGTATCCTTCAGTTTTAAGCAGAGATGAGGACAAAACACATTCATTACCATTCTAGCTAGATAGTACTGTGTGAAGGGTTGTTGAAGATGCTTTTGCCCTTGCAAGTATTTACAGTATTATTGATCAATCAACAGCCTCTTTCAGTTGTATTGAAGTTTCAGAACACAAACAAATCCTTGAAAAAAACCCCAACTTCTAACTACATGCTGAAGAAAAAAGCAGAAAAATGTCGTTGCTGTCAAAGCTCATGTAAGAATTCTTCATGGGCAAGCTTACAAGGAGTATACCATCCTTTGAAACAACCTGAAACAGCTGCTGAACTACTTGAGGCTTAGTTCCTTGAGGCATTTTTTGTACTGTAAAGTAGCACAACCAGATGTCACTACCTGGAAGGCCTTCAGCATCCATTGTACTTAACATAATGTGAAGATGACCAAACATTATTCAGAGCTGAAGACTAAATGCAGCAGAAAATGTAATTCACCATTAGTTCATGGTCTTCTCTGCAGAATCACTAATATTTTGAGCCTGATCTTTAATATAAGTATCACTGATATAGATGAAAAGTAGAGTGTGGATCCATAATGCAGCAGAAAAGAAAATACTGGAGCAGAAGACCTCATCGGAAGAAGTGTTTTAAATCTAAGTGTTGGACAACTACTGGCTCCAAGACTTTTTCTCCTGCACTTGCACTGATCCTGTCCTGTCCAATGCCCATAATATTTTCAGTCACCTCAAGGAAGTGGATCCTGCAACATGTTCCAGGTAGGGTACATACACACATGTTGCTTTTGACGGTACCTTATGGGTTTTTCACTGCTGTATGTCCTAATAATTATGTTGAAACAGACTGTTTTTAGCCATTCCTATTTAGCAGATTTTTTTCCATTCATTTTTGTCCTCTGCATCCTAAAGCTCCATTCTGTCATTCGTCATACTTTTGTCCTGTTCCTGTTAACTTCAGGGGACTTTTCCTCCCTCCTCTCTCCCAGCACTACTGCTCTTCACATCAAAGCAAGCGCAGAATCTACTGCAATATCTTCTCTTCACCTCCTAGACTTGATCCTAACATCTCCACGCTTTCCACCTTCTCTCCCCTAACTTTCATGCCCTCATTCCTAACCTAACCCCTTCTCTCACTGTTTTTGCTCTCCTAACTTCATTTCCCCAAGGAAATGAAGGTCTGGAAGTCTGGATGTCTTTGAACACATCTTTTCACTGTTTCCATTACCAAAAGTCCTTTTACATTTGTCACCCTGTGGATTATGCAAGAATCTAGCAGGGGATCAAAAAGGTGTGAGACCCTGTCATAACACATCTTGTTGTGGGTCAAACACTTCAAGTTAAAGTGATAGCTGATAGTGAGTGCCTGTCCACATGGTAACTGATTCAAGCCATGGCCATGGTGTACGACTGTCTTTCATTCAGCTTTCCTATATATTTCCGTCTCTTCCCTCACCTCCAGAATCACACAATATTTGACTTTTCCTGGGTATGGTTGCCACTGACTTGCCAGCTAACCCTCTCTCCACTATCTGTCCTCACTACGGAGTTAAATCATGTATTCAACTATGACCTGGTCTCCTTCACTGTCAAGTGTTAATATTCTATAACTTGGCCTTTGGGTGAACATTAGTTTCTCAGCATCAGTAACTTGAACTCACCCTCTCTGTTCCCTGCTTTTCCTTCCATTATATGGCTTTGGTTTTCTCCATTTTTTGTGCTCCCTCATTTACCCCCTTTCCCACTAATGGTCAGCACTGCTAATGTCAGACCTGATTTATCCCTATATTTATCCTCCAGTCTTGCGTGGCTTTTACAGAATGTTTCAGTCAGAACTCTTGTGATCCCACTGTCTTTTCCCAGTGCTAATTTGTTCTCCCCTTCTTGGTGTATCTTCCCACCTAAACTGTGCTCCACCTCCAAGATTATCAACGTCTAGGCCTCCCATCTGAGCAAACTTTTCAGCATGCTCGAATTCTTTGTCAGACTTTCCAAGAATTATCTGCTATGCAAAAGCCAAGCACGAGTGAAGATCACAAGGCCTCAGAGGAAGCCCACTGACAGCAGAAAACAATGAGTTATCTATGGTAAGGACCCCTAGGAGCTTTTGTTTGTCAGAACAGAGGCTTGTATTATAACCTCTTTCCCACACAAAGTAGAGTATATGGCTTTGTACCTCCTGCGTATCACAGCAAGTCCACATTGGCCACTTCCTGAAAACTTATTTTTTCCAAACTGTGTAAAAACCACTTCCAAATCAAATCTATGCCAAAGGCTCAGAACCAAAATTCAGTAAAACATATAGCAGAAAAATACATCCAGCAGAAATCCAGGTTAATATTAGAGGTGCACACAACTTAACTGTAGCGATGCTTTAATAAATGACACTTCTAAAGTACAGCAACTGAATTCTACCAGTGTTATTAGTAAGCTGTCTCCTGTACTGAAGGAATGAACAAGGACAATATTGTTACTTATAATTCAGAGCTAGCTTGTATGGAAAAGACATGTGGCATCAGGAAAATGTAATTAATTTGGTGGTGTAAGCCTTCATAAATTATCAAGTATTCCCAATTGTAGTCCTGCAAAACTTACAGAGAACATGAGCTGCCTTTAAATTACTTAGTTTGCTTGCTACTAGAATTCTTTTAAGGTGGTTAGGTACGGACACAGTATTAAAAATGCTCAAACTATTCCAATGGCTGACATACTGAGCCACCTTTAATTAAGACCATAATGTTCCTTTGGGCTGTACATAAGACAGTAATCTGTGTCCAGAGGCTGTCACTCTCTTCTCTAATGGACTACAGCACACAAAAATTAATTATAGGGGAAAGGTTGCTGCTCCAACTGGGACTGGAGTCTCAAGATTCGAAGGCAAATGTTTTGCTGTTGATCAAAATAAGCAGCTCCTTTTGCAAGAGCTGGTACAGTTTCTGTCACATCACACTTAACCCTCACTTTCAGCATTAAAATCAGCAAATCTGTTGCCTGAGGGGAAATTTTTGCATTTTTATTTATTCATTCATTTGTTCATTAAAATGCCATCATGTAAGCATCTAAACACAATTTTGGCTGTCAAAAATGGGGAAAAAACTTGTTTTGAAGAATTCAAATGGAAACATCAGATCAGAGCTCCCAGCCAGGAGATTCTTGTAGGTCTATGTCAATAGAAACATACTACAACTAAACAAAGATTTTTCACTGCTACTTGTTTAAATTTTTAAAGAAATTAACTTAGAAAGTGATAGAGCTTTTTGTGTTTGTTTTCAGCAAATATTCAATGGTAAATAAATTTACAGGCAGGGTTTCTTGCAGACATAGTAGATGTTAAGTAAACATTATCAAATATTAGTTGAAACAGAATTTCAAATCAAAGATACTACTGTCTATTGCCGGAGAGTATTAAGGTTTTGGATCTTTGAAGCAGGGCAAACAATGCTGAAGGACACGAAAACAGTCCCCAGTGAAGATACCGGTGTGGTAAATTCCAGTTACTTACATTTATCCTCCTGTGTTGTGAGCTGACCACATAGATTTCATAACTCACCATCAAACTCACAGAAATAATCTGCTAGGTCAAAGCATATCTGCACAATGTTGACACTGTGTGTTTGTTCCTGCTTACAAGAGGAATGAGGAAGAGGTGAGTGTGTGTTATTGCAAATATTTAAGCTGAAACAAGGGTTTAGGGAGGGAAAAGAAAAAGACGTAACCTAACCAGCAAGCTTGAAGATGAATTGCTGACTAAAAGGAGGAGACAGCAATGATGGGCTTGACACAGGCTGCCCCATGTGATTTTTTTAACAGATGATCATCAAAATTCAGAGCTGCACTGCCAGAAGTATCTGCAGGACCCCTCCTCCAGCCTCAGGATACAAGCAGCTCCCATGAACCCCAGGGGAAATCTTTCAAGCAGCAGTGTTCCTTATTTCAGTAACACCTGAGATGATTAAATGAACAATGAAACTCAGCTGTAAATGTGCAGCAAGGTTACAGTCTGCAATCTGAATAGTATTAGCAGGAATGAAATAAAAATGGAATCAATGCTCACAAGGATAATGTAAATCAGATGCAAATATGCTTCCATTTTATTTGTCTTTTCTTTGTTTCATTCTAATAGTGGCATAGTTAATTGATCAGACGCTCAACACATTTTAAGACTCAGTACTTCTATTATTCCAGGAGATTTCCTGGGGGACAGGGGCATAGCAAGTTCTTATTCCCATGAATAAAATGAACTCATGTCTTTGCCTGTGAATGACTTCAAAATGCAAGCCAGAAAGAAATTACAAAAAACCTGTTCCTAATACAAAAAAAATCACAGAATTGGGCATTTGTCTATCAGAGCCTTCTTCACGAAAGCAGTGCTGATGTGGGCAGCACCACAGTACACTGCAATGCTGTATTTTTGCAAAAGCCCTTTGCCTGTTTTTTTTCCAGCTCACACAAACATATATAAGCCACCTACCATGTATCTTCATTTTCTCTGACCAAAATGTCTGAAATAGGTATCCACATCATTATCTTTAAAGAACAATATAAACATGATATGCTAGCAGCCTTTGTCCCTAGGATCTTAAGGGCTCAAGTTTCAGTTTTTGTTCTCCATCAACCCATTTCACTGATTTGATCAAATTTCTCAATGATGTCAATAAAATAGCTTCCTAGTTTGCTATATAGAAATATTAGACAATTCAGTTTTTCCTGAGCTGCAGTATAGTTTACCTCTCTAACTCAAGCCCAGCCCTTATAGAAGCTACTTATTCATCAACCTACCTATTCAGATAACTGCTAATAAATAAAGTCAAAGATCAAAAGACCTATAGAATTCCCTAATGTCTCTGTAGCATCATGTAAGTATTTCAGTTTTACTAAAAATATTTTGAAGTCACCAATCGTTCTTCAACATGCTCCAGGCCAGCATGATATAAGCCACTGCCACAGTTGCTAGAAGTAGATTTGAAATTTTTGATGAATCTATGTCTTGGTAGATTTCCTGCTACACTAGAAGCAATCTTTTTCATATTTCCTTCATTTTCAACATTAACCCCTCCTTTGAATGCCTGTAAAGCAATATCCAATAACTGAAGAAAGCAGGACTCATCAAAATTGTTGTACATTTCTGTTCTTATATTCAGTATCTGAGTATCTAATGAGTATGTAGCCCGTTCTTCAAGTCCAATGTGGATCCTGACTGGTGCTATAGGCAGACAGACACAACTGTGCAGAAAACATTGTGCATCTGTCTCAGAAATTAACTTTTTATTCCCAGTGTTAAAACTTTCTTTGTAAAGTGTAATCTGTTCTAAGACAGACACAAAATTGGACTCAAAGTCTT
Source organism: Pedionomus torquatus (assembly GCA_013398155.1). Classification (NCBI taxonomy): domain Eukaryota; kingdom Metazoa; phylum Chordata; class Aves; order Charadriiformes; family Pedionomidae; genus Pedionomus; species Pedionomus torquatus. Next base: position 341,625 of record VZRU01012323.1, read on the forward strand.
CATGGTGGTTTTTTGCATTCAGCTGGCTTGAACAGTTTGAGGCCAACACAAGTGCTTTAAGAATGCCCTGAAAATCTCTCATGGAGCTTGTCAGATCAATATCAATAACCAGCAGGAAAGATGTTTGGACATAGACAATTGGAAACAAATCTGTTATGATACCGCCTTAGTCTTTGAAGCAAAATGTACAACCAAGCTGGAAACCAGGAGAGAGAAAAGGAGCTTCAAAGAAGTTCAAAGGAACTGCTCTTTCCTTTCGCTACCACTCTTTGCTCAGCAGAAGATAATACAGTTTTATCTGTGTTTCTGCCAGAATAATCTGTTCTGATACCTTGAAATAGTATCATAATATGCAGAACTGGTCACCGTTAACATATATACAATTAAATATCAAATTAAATCAAGAATCTCGGATGAGCAATAAGATCCATCAGTCTGCACTCTTTATAGCTTCCTAGTAGGATGAAACAGAAAAAGTATTCCCAGACTTCTACATATCAAATCTTTTGGGATTAGTATCTTTGACTGTTAGCTGATCCTTTCAGATTCTCAGTTCTGAGCTCTTCATCCAGATTTAGTCACCTTTACTGACAGAATTCAGAGAAACAGCGAGGACAAAAGGCCCCTTTCAAAACTCAAAAGGTTGCTGTGAGATTTAATGCAGGCAGAGAGTCTGGGCTGCTCTAGATAGTGAAGTTAGAATGGAAGAAGGATCTACCACCCATTATCACTAGCATCCTATTTCTTTGTCATTATCGCTTAATTATCTTGTCTTGTTTATTTAAACAACAAGGCAATTAAGAGACATTGTCAATGGAACAGAACCCTGGCACGGGCAAATGGTCTCTGCTGTGAGATAAATGCCAAGATGTTTAACAGGCAGCAACACAACACGAGAGTATTTATTTCCAAAGCACTGGGCAGTGACTGCTGGAAAATGTACCACTGCTACTGCAGGATGCCTTGCAGTCTTTATCATAGTCATTAATTATCTACCACTGGGTAGTCCCTTGGTCCTTTCTCCAGATGTGACTGTACCTTATGAATATATCTGAAATGTTTGCTGGAGTTTGGCATTACCAAAAAGATGCTTTAAATACTGAATACCACAAACCAGAAAGAACTTGGAGAACAACTGGAATTAGCAACGGCATTATGGCAAGTAGCCAAACATAATTTCAATAGGATATTACATAGGGGATGGGTGGGATGGAGTAAAGGTACTGTTTTATCACATCAAACCAACAATCCATCTAATCCAGTGACTGTTCCCTGACAGCACCCAGCAGCATATTGTTCAGTGCACATAATTACACCACTTAACAAAGGAACAATATGTCTGCAGGAGAAGTTTCTGCCCAAGATCTAGGACTGGTGGTGTTTCAAATCCTGAAGTAGGAAGAACTATTTGTCATTTCATTCTTTGTTCTAATGCAATTACGTTAACTGAACGCACAGTTTATTGTTATTAAATATGTTTAATTTGTCTGGCATTGCCTCGAGTGGCAATTTGCACCTACTGGTTATGATTTGAACCAATCAGTTTTGATAAGTTTTGGTTATGGGAGAGGAGCTGGTTAGAGTGAAACAACTTTGAATGGACTGGTGGGAAGGGAGGGAGTAGGCCTGAGATTTGAGGGACTTTGGGTGAGGAGCAGTTGGGAGCAGGTGAGACAAGAATCCCACACTGAGCATTTTTGACACACACCCCGAATATCTTCCAACCTTGCACCACACACATTGTCTGCTCTGTTAATGGAAATGTAGTCCTCCCAGGAAAAGGTTTTCTCTAGTCTTGTGGCATAATATACATTATGGCAAAGATTGACCAGACTGGCCTGAAAATAGCTTTTCCAGTTGTTCTTAAGGGTACAAAGTTCATATTTCATGTTTACCTTCATTTCTGTGTACTCACTTTTATACAACAGAAATAATAGCAGACTAATCTGTGGTTTAGTGCTTAAAAATGAATGTATTTATTTACTTATAGATATTTTTAAGTATTTATTTACTCCTTGTTGCTCTCTGGAGCAGAGGTTCTACCTCTTGCAGAAAAACAGAATTTAGGATTCTGTTTTTGAGCACAGAAAATGCAATTGCAGAAATGGTGTCCACTTTAGGGTGAAAGCAGAGGACAAGAAATGGGATGGAGGGATGGACAGAACTGGAAGCTACCAACCAAGAGGCATAATTTGTTCTTTAATACTGTTTTGATATTCTACCTGTAGTTGTTTTATATTTTCTTTTTTTCATCACCTTTTCTCAATGATTCCCGACACTTGGGAAATATCAGTGTTTATGTTGCATAGATTATTATGACAAACACCACCACCGTTTCTTCTTCCTGCTCTGTCGGATGAGCAAACTCAATTGCTTGATTATCTAAAGATCATGTCCGACTCAAATTATCATTACTTATTAAATCAAGTTTGACACAGAAAAATAATTAAATGTTTAAATCAAGGCATTCTGCTTTGTCACACACTGGGGTCTGCTGGCAAGTCTATGGAACAGTTGTTAATATTGAAAATGAGATGAAAGATGTTCTAAATTTATCTGCCCAGCATTTTCATTCAAGATAATAACGGACGTTTGACAGTAACACGTTGTTCAGCCATTGAGAATCATTTCTGAAATGAAATGAGCACACACCTTCAAATGAAGTCTCACAGAAACCTGGAATCATTCAGGGTGGAATAGATATATATTCATTCACCTGGGAGCTGTATTTTGGCTGCCTTATGGCTCAAATAAAAATGAACAATTTTCAAATGAATATAAAAATCATACTTAAAAGACTTCAAATGGAAAGTATATATGTATTTTCCAGCATCCATATATAAATTAATATGTACCATCTGGGTTACATCTGGTGATATTAAAGTGTTGTCTCATGAGCAGAATAGGTGTGAGAACCATGAAGAAAAGCTGAGCAGTTCTGGCACTTAAACTGCAAAGGAGACAACATTCATATGTAGCCCCAAAATTACACTGCCCTTGTCCCTTCACTGCTGCTGCTTTTAAACTCCTGCTTTCCTTCTTTTCTCTGGCATTCTTGCCTACACATTTTCATATTTTCTTCCTAGGAACTGCTTAACAGCATCACCATGATCCAGGCTGCCATTTCCTCCAGGTCCTGGGTTCAGCTTTTGCAGAAAATCTTCAGTCAGGGCATCAGTAATGCTGCAAGTGAAATTCCTGGGTCTTGGGTTTTCTCTGGTGCTCCTACAATGAAACTCAACCTCTTCTCACCATTGTCTAAAAATTCTGCAGGGAAAAGCACTCACCTTTGGTTGCTCTGGTTGTCTTCAGTCTCTAAGTAAATCTTTCCAGTGGCTTGCCTTTCTGTATTCCATCATTTTCCCTGATTTTAAAGGCTGTTGCCCACATGGACCTCTCCTTGCCTTCACCTTCCTCTCTTTCCTTATATTACATGTTTCTCCCAAACTATATGTGTAGCTGCTTCCTTTCTTTCCCTGGTGTACCTTTACCTGTTAACCACGTTGGATTCCTAGGGATCCCAATGAACATGTGTTTGGTAGTTCTGGTTGTCTTCTAAAGCACCTCCGGAGAACAACTCCTCAGAGCTGATGGAAGCTAATCTTTGACAAGTAATCCTGGATTCAGGCACTTGTTACTAACATTGTCAGGTGAATTTCTTTTCATCACTTGCTTTCCTTCACACCACAACCAAATGGTGGCTGTTAGTGTTTGTCATTTTCTTCTAAATTTAAGGGCTAAGTCCTGTAGCTGCAATGAGGCATTTTTGTGCATGCAAGAGAAATCTAAATAATCTACTCCACAGGTGCATTTAAAATTAGCAAAAAGAATGTGTTGCATGTGAATGAAATTACATGCATGACGGCCCAGTGCTTCCTCTCTCTTCACTTCACTGATGTCTGAAAACAAGTGCCTTCTTTGCAAGTGTGTCAGACTGACAACTTCTACACATATAGCAACATTACACAAAAGTTGTCTGGCAACTAATCATGCCATGACATCTCCAGGTACTTTACAAAAGGCTATACTATGGCATCAGCACATGGTCTATAATTCCAAATTAAGGATTTAAGACAAAACAAACCAATTGATTATTGGTAGAGCGGTCTACATATGACCTAGGATAAGACTAGGACATCATCACTGTCCACAACATAGAAAGTACAAGATGGACACATGGAAAGATGAAAGAACTAACTCGTGTCATGCTGTGGACCTCAAATCCTGAGGACTGGTGGGTTCTACCATCTCTCAGAAGTCAGTTCTACATTTGAAAGAGTAAAATTTTGGTCATCCTTACACATAACTTTTTTTTTTGTTTTCAGATAAAGTTAGGTGATGCATTAATTTGATAACATTGATCTTCCCATGAAGCAAGGGAACAGATTGGATGTCCTTTCCTGCTTTTTTTGATCCCTACTTTATTTGCTTCTGTGGGCTATACAATCATGCTGTGAGTAGTCTTTTGCCCTGTGCTACAGATGAAACCATGCAGTTCAGGAACATCCACCCACATTTAAAATAAAGTTTTTCTAAGAGCTTTATGCAGAAATCAAACCTCAGCCACCCTATATTGAAAAGAGTGCAGGAGCAGATGCTAAATGAAATCACATGCAGATTTACCGCACATGAAAACCACATCCTGCAGGATTAAGTCCTCATATGAGTGAGGAAGAACACATTGTTATTCACCTGAGTAGATAAGGCTCTTTCTGAATGTAAACAGCAACTACATCTTATCCTCTGCCTTTTTTCATAGGGTGTGTTCATCAGTGGTATCTACTCTCAACTACAGATCTGCAGGTTCCACGTTCAAGAATTTCAAAGTGAAAAAGTGTGGATAAAACTGTGGATAGAAGGCCTCTTTTGTATCTTACTCACCAGACACTAAGTTATGCACCAGTCTGGCATGTATTTTTCTCTTAGTGATGCATGAAGCACTGTGTCAGGCCCTGTGCTTTCCTGCATGCTGATGTTTTGGAGATCCTGTTTGCTTAAGACTTTCTTTAGGTCCTTTCCTGAGGGTAACACTTTGCTTGGAGAGGAGAACTCTTTACTTTTAATAAAACAAGATATTACTCTTTTTTATTTACTTGATTAAGAAAATGAACAATCACATTTTAAACTTCAGAGGCATATTTTCAGACTGCCATCCATTGCCTTGAATTATGTCAAAACCCAGGTACTTCTGAAGGTTTTTCTGCAAAAGGCATTATAAAAACAAGATATAGTGACAGCCCAGATTGCTCCCCTACACACCTAAATGAACCAGGTAGGAGGAAGGACAATTTCTCTCCATTTTACACACAAGAAATTGAGGCTTACTGATAAGTGAAGAGGCTCACCACTATTGTGGACCAAGGGCTGCCCCCAGTGGTTTTGCTGTGGTCCTCAGCCTGGAGATGACACCTTCTATTCACACAAAGAAAGTTGTCCCAAATTTGGGCTCATTGCAGCAGGGGGAGATGAAATGAAAGGTGTCTTTTTCCCTTGGATGAACTATGGTGCAGGTGGAAGGGTTACATTATTTTTTACTTTTTTATTTTACTTTTAAATGAAGCGTTAAAAAATCGGCCAGGCAGAATATTTTTTCAGCTTTCTTTCCTAACCCTAGAGTGGCTGTAAAACCTCAGCAGTTAAAAATGTTTTCTCTGGCTCCAAGTCTAATGCATCTATAAAAATTACATTTTAAATAAAGAAAACATGTTTTGTTCCAACTCCAGAGTGGCTCTAAGACGTTACATATTTTCTAAAAATGCATTTAATTCTCTATTTAAGAAATCCTTCAATACACCGTGACTGAATAATTTGTTGAAAGCTTTGTATATGTTCTAATCTCCATTTTATCAACTTTAAACCAGCATTTTGGGATCTGGTAAGAGAAAAGCTTTAGATTAAAACCCTGTCATTGTTTCCCCTCAAGACCACATTTAGTTCATGGCCTCTCTGGGGGTGTCTGAGCATGGATTTTGTGTTCTTTGAGAAGCAGAGCTCCCTTTGTTTTTAATTCAAGTCCAGCTATTTTTTCAGACAATCTGAAAGGGTTCAAGACCTCAGCACTGAACAATTCTGCCTCTTTGGCTGAAGCTGTGATTGTCCCTCTCTAGCAGAAGAGCCTGGTCCTTCAGAAAGGATTCATCCTCAGAAGTGCACTGCATGATTTCCACTGTCTCTTCCAAGCTCCACTATGGCCTCCCTCTTCAATCTTAAGCAAGTCGCTTAACAATTTTCATTTCATTCCCTTCTTTGCAGAATGGGAAAACTCATTTTTATTGCCCATAAGGCATATTGTGTGGGGAGATCAATTCAGATGCTTTCAGCAGGCAGCAGTTTGCAAAGGTCTGTTTTAATAGAGCCATTCTGGAAGTGGGAACAGGGCAGGAGAGTGGAAGGTTAGACTGCCAGGGAGGACAGGCTGAAGCTGGCATGGCTTGAGACCTGCAGAGAAGTATGAGGCTGTGCCTGCTCTCACTGCTGATCCCTGAGCTTTACTGTGTCCCACTGGAGTCAAGGGACAAAGATGAAGTTGAGAGTTAAAGGGGAAGAGCTCCTTTCAAGGATGGATATAACTATAAATCTGTTCTCTACTTTCTTTTCTATTCATAACTGTTCTAAGATATCCCAGCCATCTGTGTACCTCCAAGACTTCTTCCCTGACAGCCTACATAGTCTGGATTATTTTTCCCTTGTTCCCTTGAGCTTTTTTTTGCCAAGATGCTCTACTGTAAAGTCTTCCTGCAATCCACCACAGGCAGTTTAGGTCTCAACTACCACTCAGAATTATTCATGACCAACTGACCATCATCCTACTCTCCATTCCTTTGGTTAAATACACACTGACCAGTGCAGGCTGTGGTACATATCAGGTCCATTTGTGGGTCTGAAGGGAACAATGTAAAGAGCTGCAAAAAAAGAGTAACATCATTCAGATCTCCTTAGGTTCACCCAGCCCTTTCCCACTGATGCTGACTGGTAATATTTTGCCTCCCTGAAATGCAGGTTCATGGATTTCCAGCTATCTTCCCAACACCCGCTGTTGCCATAAGTTAATGGGAGCTGTGGGGTAAGGGCTGCTGCCTCACCAGAGACAACTCTCTCATCAGCTCCCATGAACTCAGAGCGCAGCAAAACTGTGTCCAGGGAACCTCTGCCTCTCCCAAGAGCCAAGTACTGGGCCCACAGGGCCAGCAGTGCTCTGCCTTTGCAGGCAGACTTGCTGCCAACCACTTGCAGAGCTCAGCCAGTGCCTTTCTTTTCTCTGGAGCTCTTCTGGAGACTTCTGGAGATTTTATGTGTTTGTCTGCAAAACCTCTACTAAGTACTGAAAGTGAAAAAGCTGCCAGAAATGGCAAGTGGCTTATAATCATCTACTTTTGAAATACAGTGAAAGGTATATACCCTCCTCCTTTTTTTTTTAATCTAAAATAATTTTAATTTGATGCCTAGTAGCAGAGCCTGCTGTCCTCTTCTAAGATTCTCAGTTCTGCGTTGTATGATGTGATATAAACACAGTAAAGCAGAATCTGTTTATGTTGGAAGTCTAAGGGAATAAAAAATATTTTCACAGGTCTACTAAAAAAATGCCATGGTCAGCTCTACCTCAAGCTAAAGAGCTTTAGTGTCAGGAGTGGCCATAAAAACCACAGTCTCTCCTTAGCAGAGAGGAGCTGGAATATTTTTTTTTTTTTTCCATAAAAGACTGTCATGTTCTTCCTAAAATAATGAATTTATTCATAGCGAAATAATTTTGGCTAGGTACTGATGAAGCCATCCCAAAAATTGTCTGCTAATCAAAGACCAGAGAGACAGCCCTCAGTTACCCCAATACTGTTTTGTTGTATTCTTCCTGCTTCCTAGCCAGAAGCAGCACATCTTCACCACTTGCTTGAGATGACTATGAGAGCTGGTGGAACAAAAGATGAGGGTGATTCAGATGAACATATCACCTTGTGAACTGTGTATTGGGGAACCTGCATTTACTGCTTCACCTGACTGGTTGCTGATGACACCCCAGTAAAACCCCTGCTGCTGTGGGGCAATGTGTCTGTGATGTGACCAATGGCATTACCAAATGCTGCCACTGAGAATTGTCTTTTGTTACACCAGTTTAATGAATTGCTTTTCAGGGACATCTGGCTTCCCTGCCTAAGATGGGGGAAAGGGTGGACTGCCAGCAAGGTAGGAAAATGCTGTTCTTCAGCACATTTTGCCTCCAAATATTGTTATTGCTTGCTGCTGTGGCCCTACTCTCTTGCATGGTTGATGCACGCAGCCTCATGTTCCCTTCCAAATACCTCCATGCACAATCACCTCCTTTTCCTCATATTCACACTAGGCTGTGGGCTGTAGAGTACACTCAAGGTTTTTCCTTGGCTTTCGTGGTCTGTGCTAAGCTCTTTTCTCATCTAAGAATACCTCACCACAACACACAGGAAGGACATCAACTGGGGCAAAGTGACTGTTGCCACTATTTCCTGTGTTAGCACACAGAATCAGTGTCGTTCGAGGAGAATTGGCACCTTATTTTTACTAAATGGCCTGTGAAAGCATTTCCATTAGAGATGGTATGGTATATTATAACTAAGTGGACGGAACAAAATGAGGAGTTATTTACTCAATAAGGTTTGGATCAGATGGAACATCTGGTTTTCATTGAAATCCTCAATTTAACCAAAACGAAGAGACCAGCTGGGTTAATAGAGACTCAAGGAAGGCAGGTGGCTGACATGTGATTGCAAGTGAGTTGAAACAGGATCAAAACATGAGCATCCTCTGAAGTCTTAGTTCAGATCATGCCTGAAGAACATTTTATGGTCCAATTTGCAGGCCCGAATAAGTGAAAAGGTTGCTTATAAGTGCTGAGTGCTCAAAGAATTATGTTGTTTCTCTGAAATGTTTTTGTTTTCTTTCATTATAAATCTTATTATCATGTGGGTCAGCTGAACCATTGCACAAGTTTGAAAAAATGCATGAGCTGACATATTTTGCAGTGGGTAATATTACCACACTCAGCTTTCCAGGAGCCACACCACAGTCGTGCTGGATAGACCGATTGCTTCTTGTTCAGAGGCACAGGATATCCGACTTAGCTGTTGGTGCTAGGAAAGACTTTTGAGAGGGATGAATAGCGCTAGGACTCATGCCTGGCTGAAAGATTTGTTCTGAAAGCAGTCACAATATGTGGTGTCTGCTGCTGCTGCAGCCTCTGAAAACAACAGTGATGGAAAGAAACTCTTTCTCAGTCACCACTGTGCCCCATGATGTGGGTTGCCTCAAAGTCCCTGAGATCCAAGGAGAACAAAGCCCTTTCATTTCTAACAAAGCTAGACTTCCTTTGCAAGGTGGGAGATGAGTCCTGCATGATACAGCAACGTGCCCTGGCTGTCACATTTGATCTGGAAAACATTTCTTCAGGAAACAGAGAAAGAAAAAGTGTTTGGACTGGCTGAGCTTGTTGGTTTCTCAGACACTAGGAGGTGCATTTAAATGGTGCTTTGCACTTTCTGTGCAGTAGTTTTACATCTTGGCACTGTGCATATGTGAGAAATAATACGAAGATGTGCCCTGTTTATGCATGGGCTAACATGCTGGCTTTACTGGCTATGTTGGGCTGCTAGTGTAGGAGCTGAAATGACCTGGCCCTGGGACTGTGGGTCAGGACCAAGTAGTACCAATCTGTGAACATCAAACAGATATTTAAGTTAATATTTTTCATATCAGCTAAGGATTCAATGAAAGAGTCAAAGAAAGCACTTAGGCCCCTTGATTCTCAGTCCCTGCTCTAATAAAGGAGTGATTAACATTACAGTTTATTATTACTTTCAATTTCAAGTCCCATATGAAGCTAGAGGAGCTGCAGTACTAGTCAGAATCCTATTTTCTGCCTGTCAGTTAAGCAACTGAAGTCCCAAGACAGTCTGATTCACCTTCATCTATAAAAAAAAATAAATTCTTTATTCCAACACACACTTGTATCTTTATTCTGAAAAGTAACTGGAAAAAAAATGCATCCTTTCACTCAATTGATCTATTCCTTGTCCGTATTTTTATCCAATGTATTTAATACTAAAATAAATTTTTGCAACATTTTTCTTCTTTCATTTCTTAGTGTTGACAAAGGTATGAGAGAGAAAGTCATTTCCTGTTCTGGTTCATGTAACACCAAAAAATTTGCTAAATGTTTTCCAATTATAGGACTAACTGCCTCCTCAACTATTTCTTTGAAAACTCAGAGGACAATTTATTTGCAAAGGTTTAATTGTGAGCAGAATTTGATGTAATGAAGTTTTAATGGCAAAGCTGTATGAGCCAGAAAATGCACAGCTTGACTTTCAGATCCCAAGCTGAGTCTGCAAGTGGAGATGCTTCTAAACTGAGAAAGTGTCATTCAAGTCACTCAGGCACAATAAATGTGAATCCCTCACCAACCTTTTTATAGTCAAGAACACGCTCATATGAACACTAATGCAGGACTAAGGTGCTGATGGCTACTTCTGCATAACCAGGACAGTAGTTAACGGCAAGACTCAAAGAAGTTTTGTGTGAAAACTGTCAAGCTCAATACACTCAGATGACCAAATGTGTTTTCTTCAGAGAAGAAGAAATTTGTTGCACCAAAAGCATCTCATCTTTCCACCTCTAGCAGTTTGTCTAAAGAAAGATGTCTGCTTCCCTTGGATCATGGCTTGGTCATGGCTGCAGCAATGCTTCTACTCCTTTGCTCAAGGACTCATCTGGAGAGGCAAGTTCTAATAAAACCTTGGTGAGTGACTGCAATAAAAATTCTAGATTTGGGGTGAAGGACATGAATTGTGCCAACTAACCAGGAGTTCAAGACTGGGTGGCTGTTTTAGGTGACAGTAATACATACAGCAACATTCTTAGGAGAACATGACAAAGCAAAAAATTTTTAGCAGATAAGAGTGCCCAACAACCTTCCCAATTCCTCATTCACTTTACAGATGTGTTATGAAGATTATTTCTTACAAAATATGTATTTAAAGTCTGTTCACTTATCTTTCCTGCCTTGAGTTCCTACTCCAGGCAAAACCAGTTTAAATACAGCAACTGACACTATCATTGTTCACAAAGGCAAGTGTTTAGTATCTTAGGTCTCTTGGCCTCTGGGAATGCTTCCAGGCAAAAGCAAGCTGGACAGAGATGGGAGATGAGAAGGTAAGGGCAGACTCTGATAACTGGCTAGTTGTAATCACTGTGCAGAACATTTTGTTCTGTATTTATTTGTTGGTCAGTACCATTATGTTGTTGACAAGGTCTGAGTCCGTTCCTGCTGTAGCTTTATTTGCTGTGCTGTGGGTAGAATATCAAAGGACACTGCATATAGGTGTTTTCTAATATCATACTTACACCTGAACAAGCACAGTAAATAAAATTAATTAAAGGCCACCTCTGTTGTGATGCTAAATTATGACATTTCATTTATTGTCATCTTGATGGAGATATCTTTGAAATTGTTCCATAGCGGCCCAACTCAGCTGTTGTCCCATCAGTTATAACTTGCCTTATTTTTGCATAATTAATTTCCCCATATATTTTGATTTATTTGGCCAAACATACTCGTATTACTTGAACCCTGACTTATTTACATGTTTCAAAATCTATATGTAATTCCTGACTGGTTTATCAGTCATTTTAATGGAGTAGAAGATGGAGTGACCCATGTATCTTCAAAGTGTTGCATGAGGGTTTAGCCACTCATCTCTCATTAAACTCAATGATACTCAAGCTAAAAGCATGAATAGTTACTTCTCTTTACTGCCTTCTTACCTACAGATAAAAGACAGGCAAGCCTGTGATCATCCTTTTCTTCAGGTGCTCCATGTTAACCTGCAACTCAGTAAATATAGTTTTTACTGTATAACCCAGAGTCTTTTCAAGCATTAGGCGGTGCAGCACAATGTTCTTTGTTTAGCTTCACAGTACGGTGAGAGAAAATAGACTGAAGGGCTTATTCATACACCCTATATCATTGCCAGTCTTTCAGCGGTGATATATGTTGTGAATTTACCTACCAGCGACTTTACCCTGGACAGATGCATGTAACCAGCACTATTAAAGTGGAACCTCAGGTTTTGCAGCATTTTCTATATGACTGCACTTCAGTTAAATGAATTCCAATGCCAATTTTTTAACAATATTGTATAATAAAGAAATAATATCTATATCATAAACAACATTTTTCCTCAATATTTTTTTATTCCTAAAACAAAAAGGGATCCCATAGCAATACTTATCAGTCTTCACCAGACAGAAATGCTGGACACTCCTTTTGACATTTTTACTGCTCTTGTCACCCAAGGTCTCTGCTTTCTAACCATATTTCTACACCTACTTAGGAGAAGGAGGGAAGAAGAAGCAGTACATGTTGTGCTGCTGAATGAGCAGAGAGAGGCTCGGAGGGACAAACTCCTGCTCAGAGCAGCCTGCGAGCTCAGGCTAAGAAAAGATAAGTAGTGACTTTGCCAGCTGTTGTTGGAAGCAGCTCTGACCTGTGCTTCTCCCAGCCTGCTTACCCAAGACTATAGGGACTGAGAGTTGAGCTCTGTGTGCCACATATTTGCTTTGGATACCCATTTTCCCTCGACACCTCAAAAGGAAGGGCAGTCTCATCTGATCCAAAAATTTCCTTTCCTCTCTCCTTTTCAAGAAGCAATGAGGCTATTCTGTTCCTGGTTGCATTTAAAATTTGTTTTGTTCATTCTGTGACCTAACTATAAAAGAGTGAATAATATTGTACATGTGACTTGTAGCTGAGTTATGCTAGTGCAAAAGTTCAGGTGAAGCCACTGACTTCCTGTGAAGGACTGAGCGGGCCAGCCTTTAACTGGAGATTCTTCTTCCTATTTAAATTGGCTGCTAGAAAGCAAAAAGCCTTTCAAATAATTTAAACACAGAAGGCAAGTTTATGTCCATTTCTAAAGTATAGGTAGGTGATTCTATTCCCAGTAATTAAATACTTCATCACTGGAAACTATAAGAATGTGCTAATTTCAGTTCACAGTAGATGCTCAAAGCTAATAAATTACACCTTTCACAATGCCATCCCTAATGTTTTCTCTCAAAGCTAAGTGTCTTCTGTTACCACAACCTTATAAAAAACTTTATTAAGCTTAACAGAAATCAAGTGTTGATTATGAAATGTGAATTTCTGGATCCTGTTAGGTACTCTCCTAAAATGCTGATGGCAAGCAAACAAGACAGTTCTATCAAGGAATTATGGCAATGCACATAGACACATTTCATTTGCCATCTATGCTACTTATGGTAAGAGGAAATCATAATTTCCAATATAATGGAGGAAGTCTTTATGATAAATATCAGCTTTCTGATGCCTGACTGATTTTGGACTGGTCTAGAGACAACAAAGACCTGGTCGTACAATGCCTTTCAGAATGGGCAGATCCTGGCTGTTCAGAAAACATCCTATCAGATATTATATAGGCTGTTACAAATACCAGGAGAAAAGTACTCTCTGTTCAGATTTCTTTCTTCGCATTTTTGTTTTCCCAAATGCATTTCCACAAGTCCATGTTCATAGACCATTATCACCCAGATGACAAGATTATGATTATGCTTTCCTTCCACATTCCCTTCCTTTAGCCCTTCCTTTAACTCAAAGTATCATCTCATATCAATGAATCAGAAATCAGGTTAAGGCTTGCTGTTTTAACTTTCTATAAAACATTTTTAAATTGATAACACCAGAATCAGCACTTTAGTTCTCTCCCCTTATAGAAGATATATTGTTCCTTCCAACTTTTAAAGCTGGCTTCATTACTGATTAAATTCCTATACGTTGTCACAGTGATGGGTACACTGTGACAGTGATGATTGTACACAAATCTATGACTCCTGAACCTTATTTCTGCCTTGAAGTAGCTGCAATGTATCCTCCAGATTGCTGACAGAAATGGAAGCAGATGCTTTGGAAACAATTTGGATTTCAATAAAGGAAGGAGCCTTTATTTGGTTAATAGATTATGTGCAGATTTCAGTGGTCAGGCTGGAGTCATAAGCCATAAAACTAGAACTTGAGGTAACAGAATTCAGCTTCTTGCTTGTTCAGAGACTTTCTGTAAAATCTTGAGTGAGTAATTTAGACTGATATGGAAATTAAGCATCTCCAATACCTTTCAGGATGTATGTCTAGCTTTTTCTGCTCTTTAGGACCTTCCTCTAAAAGGTCCAGAAGTGTTCAAATACTATACTGACATCCCAGAAATTCTTTTGTTAAAGCTGCCTTTTTTTTTTTTTTTTTTTTTTGGGTTTTTGGTTTTTTTTTGGTGAAATAATGTTTGCATATGATAAAGGAAATTTTGCATATACAGTAAAACTGCTTTCTTCCTGGATACACTTCTTCTGAGCAGGATAAAACAAAAGCTTCCTGTAAGAGGAGTCATTTGCTTGCTCATTAGAGGTGTATTCTCCTTTTCATACAATCCAGAGCCAAGCACAGGGGCAGGGCAGAGGCTGGTCACATAGGATTTTAAAAGATGCCATTTTTTTTTAAGAAGCTGCCAAGTAAGTCTCTCATCATATCTTTGCACTTCCTACTGCTCCACTGGTCAGCACTACTAGCCATAGCACTCACTTGGCTACTTGCTTCAAAGCATCTCTTTGTGACACCTGCCTGCAGAGACCTGTGTTCAAGAAACTCTAAAGACCTTAAAAGTTATTGCTGTCGAGACTGAAAGCCGCTGGACCAATTCAGCCTGCAACTAATGCCCTTTGCAGAAGGAAAGTGGCAGACAGGTCCTCTAGCAAATACAAATCAAGTCTTACGACTAACAATCATAAAGTAGCTTAAAAACATTCATATTTCTAAGATGTTTACAAATTGCAAGAGGAACATTTTGCAGAATAAAACTGCAGTCCTGGAGCTTAATACTCATTCTACTATTTCATTACTGCCCCTGTTTTATACTAGCGCACTGAGCAATTTGTATGTGTCTATGGACCTTTTAGTAATATATACCCAAAGCAATTGCCAAATGTTATTCAGTGCTGTTAATACGTAATAGTTCTAATGAATAATGTTTTTGTTAAGAATGTTGCAAACTGCTATTTATTCAGATGAATTCCAACCAACCATAATGCCTGGGTCTTACTTCTAAGGTATGAATGCAATAATTACCAAACACAGCTCTAAAATGTAATTTTTTAACTTGGAGGAGATTGTGAGATCGTGACATACATTTAAAGTGCCCCCAAAGCTGCTTTTTGTTGGTTTTTTTTCCCCCCTCTCAGTCTTTGTTTATGTAAGCAAGATCTCCTCTTGCTAAATCCACCAGGTGAGTTTCTCCACATCCACTCATGTTGCATTCATAAAGATTCAATAACTGAACACCAGAAACATCAAAGCAAGCAGTAAGATTACCTAGAAGATAAAGGAGGAAATAAACTTTCAAAATTGTCTAGCATTTTTTCATTTTCCATTAGGTTTAGGCTCCAAAGTAATGTATAGTTGTTTTGAAAATATTCTCAGAATATGTCTCAGAGCCAGCATGGCGTTTAAGTTAGCAAGAAGAACCACTAGAAGCAGAAGCTGTGTATTAGAAATGAAAGCTATGCAGTTTTCTAATGGGCCCAGGGAGAGAGTTGCACAAAGCTGTCAGAACCGGAGCAGAACCATAAGCAGCAGGCTGAGCCCTGCAGGATTGGGCAGAGAACAAAAACAATGTTAAATTGTGTCATTCAGGCAGAACAAAACCAAACAAAAAATTCAGCAAGCATGTATTTATTAATTTTAAATAAACATATTCAAGGCTGATGCCTTACACGGTGGACTGAAAAAATATTTAATATGTTATAAAAATGATAATTAAATACTTCTATTGGAGGTGAAACTAGAACTAGCATTGACAAATGAGATCCAGTGCAAAGTAGTTGTAAACAAAAAAAGAATAATTGAAACTATATCATTACTGTAGAACCAACATTATATGAGCATAAAAGCATCTTGGAAATAGGCCTGAAATGTTTTAGATTTTAAATCCAAATCTAATAATGTGAATCTAAATAACTTGTATATGGTTATATGTATTTCACATCTCTCAAGACTGTTCAGGACATACACTTTCTCATGTTCCTCTAATGTTTCTGCAGAGCTCGCAGAGTTTCATGCATGTTTTATGCCAACAGAGAGTTTTAAGTGTTTTGACTTATTTAACTGCAGAACTGCAGAAATTTGCAGCCTTATGCCTGGAAAGCAGATGATACTGCAGGTGCATTAGTGTGAATACACTAATAGTGCCACACTATTTTTATCAAGACACACCTGGAAATTTAAAGAAGAGGCAGTCTTCCCTTCTGCAGCTGAGAAAGGCCAGGAAAAAAACTCCAGAGGATTCAAGCAGATGGGCTGGAGAAACATGTTGGTTTTGTGCAACTCATAACTTCTAACATTTGAAAAATAGGGTAAATACTGAGGCAAGGGACAAAAAAGACTTGGTCATATAACTAGTTAGTGAAGGAAGGGTACTAACAACAGACTGTAGTACTTCTGCGAGTATTATGTATAGCCCTGATTTTTCCCATTATTGCTATAGAGTTTTTTAATACTCTTAGATGGAAGTGATAATTCTTGGAGGAGCTTGTTACATACTTGAAGAATCTGTGTTTAAAAAAAGTAAAAAAACCTTCCAGGTAAGTCTTGTGTCTGTGTGTCTGTCTCTGTGCGGGTGTGTGTCTGTGTTTTGTCCTGAAGCCTTCTCCTGATTTGTTTGACATCACTCTCCCACCAGCACTAGCAAAGGGCAAGGGGGCAAACATTTGAGGATGAGAGGCTGGGGGAAGAAGGTGGAAACCTTTAAAACTAGTTGGCCTTCCTTAAAAATGCTGTTTTAAATGGCACTGGAAGATACTCAGTCTGGGGATAGAAGAGCTCTGTGGTCCCCTCCAAGAAAAGTGCAGCAGTCTAGGCTTAACTTGGAGATGCTGTGTCGTGACTGAACCTTGTTGCACACTTGTGAGCTTTTGTGGCAATCCACGGATTTGAAGAATGCCGTCCTCACCAGAAGAATAAATGGTCTCATGGTGTCTGGCCTTGCAAACAGGAGTTCAGCAAGACACAGGTGTGGTCAGGAGAACCTGATTAATTGATTCAGAGGGAAAAAAAGACTTTTATCAGAAAAAGTTAACATTTGTGCACTGGTTTTATATACAGGGGCAGAAAATGAGGCTGAGGCAATGGTATTGCAATTTTTTTTCCTCCCTTGCATTTACCTCCAAACTGTATGTTACTTGTATTGGTAGAACCTTCTCAGAATGTTTTCTTGCTGGGATTTTAAAATGGAAATCTAATTTAAAAAAAAAATCAAAAGAAGTTATGAGCAAGGTATTTTTGCTGAAAATTTTTTCTTCCCCTGTCAGGACTCTGTGCAGGCTGGGGGCTCCCTCGCAGCTTGTCCTGTCCCACCCCCCAAGCCAGGAGCAGGGGAGGACATAGGGCAGCCAGAGCAGCCCTAGGCGTTGGGCACCAACCTCGGTATGGAGATGGGTCAAGGCTAGGACAGAAGTTTGGGCTGTCTGGGAGTGTCTCTCCATGTCTCCAAAGGAATGGACCACACAAGGCTACACTGTCTCTGAGACAACACTGAGCTGGCAGCCAGAACTTCAGGACTCTGGGAGTGGGATGCTCCCAGAGTCCTCACAGCCACCTCATGAGACAACTAACAATTGCTGGGAATGCATTCATCTTGCTAAAGGGAGAGAAAGGAAAAGCACTTTTGATGACATGTCACCTGGTGGTAACTTTTCTGTTGTATGTGGTTTTTGCTTCTGTGATCCATTCTCAAAAGACGAGTGTGAAGATTGGAGGTTGGTAATCAATAAGGAAGAAAACATGGACAAAAATGAGACATCAATTAATTGCCAAAGTTGTGCTGCCATGACCCCTGGGACCATTTGTGTACTGCAGTTCCCAGTGGTCCTCATTCCCTTATCACAGTATCTCCTGCTGCTTTCCAAAAGATAATGGAGTGATGTGATTGGCATATGTCGTATTTGTGACATTTGATAACCTCAGAAAGAGAAATTGGGTAATGCCTTAGATAATCCCTAATTTACTCAGGGCTAGATGAGTTTGGGATGTGGATCATGCCCAGTTGTGGAACTTTGAGGATGTGTATTGTGCCCGTGAAGGTGTGACATTCCCCTCTGCACACCTACTGCAGAGGTGTAGTACTATAATGAAGGAATCACATGGTTTTCACTACTATTTTGGCCAACATCATTCAACTTGAGTACCATTTTCATTCTCATGGAGGTCTTCTTTCTGTTTCTTCCACAGACATTACCATTCTCAGCTATTCAGCATTCCTGATGCATCAATTATTTAACCCTCGGGACACTGAATCACAGACAAGTCCAAACTGCTTCCTTTGGACAAACACTGGAGATGATGAGGTCCTAATATTTCAGACAACTCAGCAATTTTTAACCCAGAGCATGGCCTCTCTTGGTTCCAATCCACCAGTCCTACCTTCATGATTCTTGGCATTTCTGTTAACCTTGCCTTCAGAAACTTCCACTGGGAGTCCAGAAAACAAGAAATAGTCAGGTTAGTAAGTCTCAGAGGAAAATAACGTTTTACATGACCTGCTTAGCATTACAGAGCAACCCTGCACAATAGATTTAGGATCCTCTCTAAACTTGCATATCATTAAACTAATGATGAAATTATTTGTTTGCATGCAATCTTCTGAATCAGATTCCCAAACAAGTATTCTGCAGGTAATGGTACCCTCCTTCACAACAGCACCATAACTATACATTAGAGCATCTGATCCTCATTCATCAAATGAGAAAGATATAGCAGAGAAGTTGTAAATTCATAAACGTAATCTGCTTCCAAGTGCCCACACAGCAGCAAAATAGTCTTAGATGAATCTTAATATAGTATTTTTTTAACTTTTGAAGGCTAAAATCTGATACCTATTTTTTTATTTTGAAAGGTGTAGTATAATTTTAAATGTCTCATCCAACTGTTTTAAGTTATTAAAGGAATACTTGTAAAATATGCCTGTAGTAATATGCACACTATTATTACGTTCCACAAGCAAATTAACTATGAAGGACCAATTATATACTGCCTTTCATGTTAGGTGAGTAATTTCCAAGTGTGGAAAGTGTAATAAGTACATTTCTTTCTGAGGGGGGAGTCTTGAGTAGCAGTGTTTTACATCCATTCCGTACTTGTATTTTCTCAGTGCCAGGGACTCTGTAAGGAGCACAGAGGAGAAGAGTCAGGACCTATAATCTCAAAGCCAGATTTTGCAGCCTCTATGCACTGAAATGTTCTTTCTTCAGCTGTGTGCAGTAACATAAGAAACCTGAATTTGTGAAGTACTGAAGTGAGATTCAGCACAGGAGGATTCAGGCTCTCTTGACACCATCTAGACCAACAAGAGTTTAAGACACAAAATATAAGGTTGGTCCAGACTAATAAACTGATAAAGAACCCCAGGTGGGCTCAACCTCATTGCAAACAAGGGAGGTAAACAGTTGGGTGTCTGCCACAATAGCTAGAATTAGTTGCAGCAGGGCTGCAGGCAGGACAGAGTGCCTACTCTGCGGAGATATCCCCAGCACCCTGAACACAGTACATGTAACAGAGAAGCCAAAGGGAGTTGTTCATGGCATTCTGTCTGCCAGCATCATGGTGCAGGGGAAAAGAGGTAAATGCCAAGTGTGAGGCCACACCTGCATCCTCTTTGAAACAGTGCCTGCTTCTCCATGCTATGGAAAAGTTGTACACAACATGGAATACGCAGAGTGACAGCAGTTGGCAGCCGTTTAAGCACAGGCAACTATTTCATCGTTAGTCTAAGTACGCAGTCATGCAAACTGATCACATTTATTGCTGATTTTGTTTATACTTGCGTATACTAAGGGGTTTTCAGCCAAGAGTAACTCCCTTGTTCAAACCCAACTCATTTGCAGCAGAAGTGATCCTTATCTCTGCTGCATCTGTGTGCACCCTTGCAAAAACAGAGGGTGGGTGGCAATAGCAGTGGGAGCAATGCCAATCTTGCCTTGCCAATGTGGATGTATACTCTGAAATATCCAGAGCTACTGTACATGGGGAACCGTGGTGAAAAGGACAAGCAGATGTGATTTACCTAATTGATGGCCTAATTAAGATCTGAAGAAGAGGTGGGTGATTTAGTGCTGTTGGAAAACAAGTTATTGAAAGAACTGAAAATTAATATAAAAGGTTTCAGTGGTGTTTAATAAACAGAATTCACTCAGAAATGTTTTAAATGTTCCAGACCTCATTTTCTACAACAGCTCTGCCAGTTTATGATCACCATGTTCAGTATGGTGATGGAGCCAAGAGAGCACAGCTGGGGTGAGTGGGGGGTGCCAGTGAGTTTTCTTGTTCTCTTATGTCTGATGTGATGCACATCCCTTAAACTGTGGTATTAGTTAGTAGACAAAACAGAGTGCAACATCTCACTTCAGTGAAACACCCCTGTTCATGATAACATGTTTTGTTCAGCCATTTCCACTCAGTTGCATTTTTCAGTGCTTCAAAACAAGTCACTCTGGGCTGGACGTGGTTTTAAGAGGAGGAAATTGTTATGTTCAGCCCTGAGGTGATCCCTCTAGAGTTCACCTCCTTCTATTTGCCCATTTGCCACTTTTTTGCCACATTTGCCTTCAATTTTTCCTGTTTTCCACACAAATATTAATGGTCAGATCTCAGAAAGTGTTGACCAGTCATAAGCTGGTGCTACACCATGAGGGAAGTCAGGTAGTGGTACCTGTCTCCAGGCCAACCTTACTGCTAGATTTCTAAAACAGACATTTGGGCAGAGGATGTCGGAAAGTGGAAAGAAGACTTCTGTTTGGCCGTTTGGGAAGTCAGTAAGTTTATTCGAAAAGGTGGTCTTTAGACAAGTGTGGAAGGCAACATTTGTAGGCGACAAGGAAGGATCTTGCCCCGTCTGAGACACTCTGCAGTTTTTCCCATGGAAAAGGAAACCATTTACTATAGGGAAGCACTGGTGATGGGGTCTCTGACAGAGCCACTTTTGAAGCCAGCTTTGGTACCGCAAACAGGAAAAAGGAGTGAGTGTGACAGCAAAATTGACTTCCTCTGTATAATGATCCTACTTGAAAGTTACCTCTCATTCTGTACGTGGATAGCTCATCAAGCTGTGACACAGTCACACCACACTTGTACAGGGGGGAACCCACAACCGTGGGATACTGCCATAACTATGATCAGCCGAGATTGGTCAGCCCTTATCATTTAGCAAGGGGGATTATTAAAGAATCAGTGTTCCTGCATTAGAGTCTGGAGGTGTTCTGCAAGTCTAGCTTGCCACACAGACACAAAGGTTTTTGACCCTTCTAGACCAATTCGATCAAATTTGACAGAGATGCAGAGGTTTCAGAGGTATTTAACATCTTCAAAGAATATAAGCAGTTAAGGAGACCCTGTAAGACAGTCATGTGAAAGTAACCAAAGGATCTACTCTGGAGAGAGATTTCATGATTCTCTCGCTACAGGGGTGAAAAGGGGGGAAAAAGCCATCAACAAACCAGAAAAAAAATTCCCGAAAATGTCAATAAAATAACACTTTCTCAGACACCAAAGTCAATCTCAAGACACAGCTTGGTAGAAACTCTGACTCCAGTAGTTCGGATGTTCACAGGATAATTTCCTCTCTGTGGGAAGCCTTCTCCTTTGAACCTGCTTCCTCCACTTGGTCAAAAAAAAAAAATAAAAAAAAAATAAAGGATGGTTTAATGATCTTCCCAGTGCAGTGCTTACCTTTGAAGACTTGCTTGTTGCAGGGAAGGCCTTGAAAGAATAAATGAAAGATAGTTTTTGCTGATGGTTGAAATTAGTTTAGTTTTAGGTTGATTTTATTTTAGATTTATGACAAAGAAACCTGGAGTACTAGATGTATTTTCTTGTACATTTGTACTAGAAAATGAAATATAATAAATCTAAGAATAAGCATTATCCAGTCCTTATTTTATGAGCCCGTAGAGATCTAGCCCATAAAATAAATGAGCACAATATCACTGAGTGCTGGACTTTGTTCAGAGTTAGCTGAAAGTTATACGAAATCATAATGAGACCTGCTAGCTTAAGCAAGAAGGACATTAGTCTCCAGCCACCCGTTTTCTCTCCTTCTCTTCTGCACTCTGTTTATTTCAGGAAGCCTGTGAAATTTTGATCTTCAAAAATGTAGCCTGTGGAGAGAAATAGGAGAAACTGTTGATGTGGCTTCACTGTGGGTTTTGAAGCAAACCAAGATGTTCACTGTGTTCTCGTTGCTAATTGTCACCATTTTAAAACTGACCTCTTTCAGCACAGTAGAATTGACATTTTTGAGCTATGCAGACAGATTTAAGAAAGAATCAGGTTTCTTTAGGACATCAGTTACTGATCCAATGTACTCTTGATACTGGAGAAAAAGGAGTTGGGAAAAATTACTTGTGACATTTTCAGTTATAGGTAGAGTCATGAAGGGACTTGGAACCTATCTCTACTCCTTTAGACTTACTTACTACTCCCCTCATTTGCTGCTTTATCCTGGAGATGCCTGAGGTACTGAGGTTACAAAGTGTCTGACACTGGGAATTGCTGACATTCCATCAGTGCCAAACCAATTTTCTGTCTCTGAATTTCTGGCAGAACTCCCCAAACAGGCAGCAATCAAGCACCTGTGGCCTCCATGGGTCGATACCACTGCTCCAGCAGTACAAAAGGGGGGTTGGCCCTCCAATTTTTGCCACTTAAAACCCCATGAAATCTTTTTTTCCAGTCATCACTCTCAGATAGACTATGAGTTAAATCTAGGATTTTCCACCTAAGCTCTTCATTTGCTCCACCACCAGAACAACATATAAACGATGCAGAAAACACTAAGTACAGGGCTTCAGATACTTCCTTACTAGTGAGAACCTCACATTTACTATCATTTGACTCAGCCAGAGAAATACATGGCACAGTTGGGCACGGATCTCTGCTGGCATCTGCTAGTGCAACCATAACACATCAAAAAAAACTATAGTAATTGTCCCTTCAAATCAGAACATCTTTCCACGGATCTTTAAGATTATCAAAACCAGAATTCATTGGATCTGAATGTCTTCAGTGTGTTCATATGCCCAAATTTGGAGAAACTTAGAATGTTGCAGCTCAGTATTGACTGAAGTTGTGACTGTCTGCACAACAGAGGACTGAGAAGATATTAAAGGGAACAAGAGTATTTTAAAATGGTAACATTTCAAACCCACCTTATTTCTGCTGGAAGCCAAGTACATTTCCTCCACGCATCTCTGGTAAGAAATACCCTGGAATTTTTCCCCCTGAAATGCTAACTCGTCTGCTGTAAGAGAAAGCCCAGTTCACTTTGAAGTGGTAAGTATGCTTAAATTTGCTGCAGGCTTCAGTATCCCTGAGGGTCCTAAGGACTACAAATTATTTTTAGTCATTTAAAAAGAAATAGAAATTAGAAAAAAAAATCAATACAACTAGAAAAAAAGGAGATACTGAAGAGATTTGTAGCCCCCTCACTTCACCTGTAGTGTTTTATCTTCTGTTTTCTATCTATTAAGATCTTCCTTGGCTTTTCTTCTGTAGAAAATTCTCTTTTCATTCAGAGCAAAGTCAAATTTGACACGTGGTCTGCAAAAAGGCAGAAAATGTTATTGCCATAACTCACTTTCTGGTGTGCATTAGGGTGGTTGGTGTGTTCATTTGCGTATTCTGCCAAAAGTGTATAAAAAGAAAAGCTCCACTGAAAGTGCTGTCACAGACCAACTTACTACTGCACCCAAAGGCATGAGTGTAGTAAAGATGCTGTGTTTCTGTGTTTTAGCCAGCCCCACCAATACTGCAGTGAAGATGAGGGGTTATACATGTCCTCATACAAGAAGAGTGTTTGGCAGGTAACCTCTAGAGCTATCCGTGCTGCTGCTATCTTCCTTTCTGCTGCTTCATGGTTTAGCCTTGCTGAGGCTATTGATGGTGTGTCTGTCCACACTGCAGTCAAACCACCAGTTACTCTGCAAGAGTAGCACAAGCAGACCCAGTGGGAGCACAGATTTAGTGTTTGGAGGCAGTTTTCATTGCAGTTTGTGGAAACAGGAAACTCAAGGAACAAATGTATCATCTACCCAGCTCATATCAATAGATAAAATACCACATCCCTGTCTTCCAGGCTATTGACACCTCTGCCTAATTCAGCTAAATATTTAATAAATTTTTCTAGGAAATGCTTGTCACTGCATATTTGGTTTAGGTACCTGTTCTACAAACCCTTCTCAAAATCCAATCTCCTGTGGCAACGAGGATGCCGTTGGCATGGGAGAGCTCAATGGCATTTACAATTCCTCTTTAAAGTCCTTTTACAAAATAGAAAGCAATTCATACTATGGTTCGTCGAACACAGAAAGTGTTTGTGGACCAGGTTCAGATCTGCGGATGTGGGTGGGAATTTTGCTACTGCCTTCAGTTGCATCCAGTATGGTCCTTATGCTGCACACCATATGTCTTGCTAACCACCACACAATCCCTCACCTCAAACTGCTAGCTTCTCTCTTTTTTGGAAGAAGAACTAGTGAGACTGATTCATGCAAAGTACCCTCATTGTTTATAATGAAGGTTAAAAGCATAATTATTTTTAGGATCTCCTCAGTGATAGGAAATTTTAGACTTCAGAGAGACAGATGATCAAGTCCTTGACTTCAGAAAAAAGACTTGTGCAGGTATAGCATTCTCTTCTGTTTCATGTCACTGCACCCACCTCTCACTGGCTGCCATTTTAAAGAATAGCATGGGAATTATTTCAGACAAGTAGAAGATAGGGTGTGATTCAGTTCGAGATCTCAGTGGGCTGCAGGGATGAAATTGGTGATTGTGAAAAATCTTCCTACACATTTTCCATATATTTCACATGTCATCCCACAAAAGAAATGAAAATAGAAGAGTCCCTTCTACTGAAGCTGTGACAAGAGGATAGAAATCCGAGAGGTGAGTCAAGTGTGCCAGAAGGCCCCCATTTTACACAAACCATTCCAGAAAAAACATGGAGCAGTTTTCTCTCCCTATACAGTATTGCTTAAAACCTATGTCACTAGACCTTAGAGTACGAGAAAAATCTGTGACACTAATACAACGCCTTTATTATTTATTGTGTGCCAGCAGTGTGTTCAGGATGCAGAAGAAATTCAGAAAGAAGAAGATTACTCCCCAGGAAAGCCCAAAAAAACTTAAAAGTGGAATCACCAGCCAACAGCAATTAAAGAAGCAGCATTTTGGCTTGTGTGACCTGACAGATAATATTACTGGAGTTCTAGACATGGTGCTTTGGAAGGAGATTTGGACAGGGTGAGGGGGCTACCTCACGTACTGCAACGAGGGAAGCCTTCCATGTGTAAAACAAAGCATCAAGACAACCACATGAGAAGGAATTTATTCTGCAATGCCCTCGAAAACTCCTGAAAAATACTGCCTGAAGAACACCAAACTCTTAAAGCCTCTCTAAGCTAGTTTCCAGCATCTCATTGGGGTATCTAGAGTGGGACAGCCCCAAGTATGAAGGCAACCAAGGATCTTGTAGAGGGATCATATTAAATCTCAAGAAGCAGAATGTGTTTGTCAAGATCCAGCTTTGTGGTAGTGAAGGGTGCTAAATTTTAGAAATTCAGTGCTAAATCAGGAAGGCTACAAGAAGTTTTAATGTCTTGCATTAACTTTCTTTTGAACTCTATTCAGCTTTGCCTGACTCTTTGTGCAATATGGGACATATTGATATGTGTCAGTTCTGTCTGGAGGGATGTACCAAAAATATATCAATCTTGGTACATTATGAGACTGAATTGAATATTAAATTGTTATTCTACATAGGCAACACATTGCCTAGATTGACTCACACATACAAAAGGAAATGTCTGACTTAATTTCTGTGCTTTTTATGTCATTTCTGTGCATTTCTATCATTTTAAGAGGAATCTTGTCTACTTTCACATCTGAAGCTTGTTTCTTGTGAAAGAGAAACAGTGACATCCTGTGGTTCAACTGTAGGAAAACTGCATATTTTGTCATTACTCTTTTCTCAAATGTAATTTCTTTTTTTATATAACAAGAACAATCCATATTTTGGCTCTGAAAGAGAGTTGTTGATTGAATAGTCCCAAATAGTCCCCCAAACCTCCAAAAGTGCAATTATCTTTATATATATATATATATAGGATTAAAGGTGTCAGGAAAGTCAAAACATTTAATAAATGTGACATTTTCCTTTTAGATTCATCTGAATAAAAATAGATTAAGACTATTTTAAAATAGATAATAAAAATTAGTTCAGATCACAATAATTTTAAGACAGATGTGACAAGTGGCTTTTTCTTAAAAAAAAAAAAAAAAAAAAAAAAAAAAAAAAAAAAAAAAAAACCCGTGGTTTTTTTCCCCATATCTTGTGTTGNNNNAAAAAAGCAGCTCTGGATTTTTTTCCCAGTATCTGTTGTACTATTTGCATATTTCTTAGTTGTGAGGTTGTCCCTTACTTAAATTTAGTTTGTTTTTATGAAAAATTCTCAGAGACATATAGTCACTGCAACTGTTACACCATGACCCTTCAGTTTCTGCTACAGCTCTTGATGGTGGCAGCAATACAAAGCACTTCTGTCCCCTGACTTCCCAAATACAAATGGCCAAGTGGATAGGTGACGATGATGAAGAATGAAGTTGAAAATTAAAACAAACCTGTTCAGACAGAAAGATGGAAAGGCATCTCTTGAGCAAAAGTGATTTTCTTCAGGGTTTTAATTTCATTACTTTTTTCCCCTTTCAATGCAAATAAACTCCAAAGGCAAATGTGTGTTTATAGAAAAGGGGACACTTTGACTGAATGTCAGTATTGTGCAGGATGCAGACATCCCTTGATGAAAGGTGAGAATGCCAAACCATAAGCTCTAAAAAAGCATTGTTGCCAATGGATTATTTATAACCTTTCTTATCCTTCAAAAGGTATGCACTTGGATAGGCTCTTTTTTTTTTTAATATAAAGCTAAATAAATCAGTAAATCCCCACACAGAGTGTGGAGAGTCTTCACCGAATTGTTAATTTCAGAGACAAAAGAATATGCCATCTAACATTTGCATGTATTTCATTATGTTTGACTGGCATATGGTGATCCATAAGCTTGCTGCTAATATAGTGCCTGTGTATTTTAATTAAATTGATGGTCTTAAAAAAGGTACCTGGTCTCCTGAGTAAGGTATAATCTCTTCAATTTTGAATATTGCCTGGTCTCACACCAGCACTGCCCAAAATTGCTTCAGACTCTAGAAGTTGCTTCAGAATAATTATTAAATATAGGCTTGTAAAATTATAGTAAAGGACAAAACAAAACTATAATCAGGGATTTCCCTAAAGAAAAGTGAAACGAAGAATAGCACAGGCTATAATTCAAATTGTCAATTAGATTTCACTCAAAGGAGTTTGAAAATTAAGTTTTTAATTTCTATATACTCCTTCCACTAATCTGTTTGTGAACTTTAGACTATCAGCTGAGAAACAAAAAGAGAGGAAAACTAGACTCTTTTGAACCAGAGATTTAATAACTCCCCCAGGTCACAGTGCTCATTATAAAGGGAATGAAGTGCTGGTTCTTGGGCAACAGAGCAAACATCTGCATCTTGCAACAAGCCAGGTGTTCTAAATCAGGGCAAAACCGAGGCAGCCCAAGCAGCAAAATCTGAGCATGTCCTCTGTCTCTCCAGTCTGCCTGGGTCCCTGCTATGATTGTGTCTGCAGCTGGAGCGACCTCCCAACCGAATAAGCACACCTGGAAACACTGATGGGCAGCAGCTGTCTGGCACCCACAGCGAAATTCCCAGCAGGCATCAGGTGTTTGCCTGGCTTTTCCAAGGGGAGCTGGATGCATGTGCACCGTGCAAGCTTTAAAATGTCATTGTTAGTTTGCGTGTCAGTGAATAACATTTAGGTCTTGAATTGAAATGACAAGGGAAAGAAGTGTTCTGTGAGAGGTTGTGTTATTGGCAAAAATGCTCACTGCATTTTTATTGTGAATTTCCTTTCTGTAAATCTTTCAAGCCTCTCTTCCTGTGCACAACAAAATTTTATCTTACACACAGCTGAAAACTGTGCTCATCTTTCGCTATGAGCAATGTATCATCTTCATTATATTCTCTTTCCAAGACAATGCTTTACCAAAGTACAGAACTGATTTGCACACATTTCTTCAAATAGTTCTGTATAATAGTAATTTATATGGTAGCTGCTTATCTGCTCTGTTCTTCTAACTCTGCATTTGCTCATCAAAAACATATGCTGTCTGCTTCCTGACTTCCAAAATGAAGAGAAGCATTTAAGATAATCACTATAGTAGATGCCTATTTGCACAGAGGTTTGCATACATATTATACTTTTTAATACCAGCCATGTACATGTAGGAGTATTCACAGCCCTGCAGATATCCTCATGAACAAAAGCTTTCACATTAGAATGTTTGCAAGTCAGAGCAAAGGCAGAGCAAATGCCACCAAAGGCTGCTTTTATGAATGGGGATCATGTGGTTTTATTTTACTCCAAAGGTTTACACATCTGGGAGATATGTTGCATTGCTTGAATGGTGCATTTTTGCTTTGATATGTTTCCATTCTCAGCTTGGTCCAGAAGTCATGTATTAAACACTTACTTTCTTTCACTGGATGAATAAAGCATTGGTTTTGCTCGTACTGTCTGTGTCCCAGCCTGTAAATGCACAACAGGTTACCTTCCAGCTTCCACAAAATCACCTTTTGGGTAAATCATATGTAAGAAGGAATGTTCCCCATTTGTCTGGGTTGTCCCAGGCATGTCCTCTTTTTACCCCCATGATGAATCTTATGATGTAGGAAGTCCAAAAACAACCAGAAATCCTACATCGTGCACATGTGCCATATGCCTGATTCCCCTGGTAGTTTGTAGACTGTATAGATGACAGTGTAAATGCAATGTGTACAGGATCCATCTGACTATGTGTGCACAGCTGCATAACACATGCACAGTACATCAGACATGCTGAGGCTGGGATGAACTTCCAGTCCATGTGTAGGCCATCTGCATGGTGTATGCACACATTTCTGGCCAGGAAACTCCTGTCACAAATGCGGCAGTCCTAATCTAATCCAGGAGCAGGTCTGGAAACAAATGCCAATCACAGCCACTCTTTTGCTTCTTCCCTTAGGTATGTCTATCAGATCAGAGATATGTTAGTTGTTCACAGCATACTGAACTGCTATGTTCACCTTTCTTCTAACGTTGCTATAGAAGAAGTTTCCCTCCTTTTCCCATTTTTCATTTTATAGTGACTTCAAGATTTATTAACTCTGTCTCATATCTTAAAGGTATCTTTATGAAAGGATCTTCTTGATACTAGAGACTGTATTTGGTATTCCCAGAGGGCCTTTCCAATTCCATGTTCCTAAACATTTGAGATATAGCAGCAGTGAGATACCTAGCGCTTTTATGCAGACAAGCATGGTCACTACTCTTGTATGTGGAAACCAGGATCAGTCGCTGAGAACCAGTTACACACAATGTCTCCAACAGAGACTGGCTGTGTATTGGCAAAGCCAGTCTGAAACCCTTTGCCACACTGAAAGCCTCCTGTAAATGATTTGTCTTGTCTTGGACCGTTTCACTGTATTACTTGATATAAACACTGAGCATTTGTTGCTTGCTGTCACACAGTGCTCTCCAATTAGTCATCCACAAATTACCGGTAAAAGTAAACTAATGCTTTGCTGGTCTTTTCTGCTTCTCTGGTTTTGTGCTCACTGATGAGAAGAACCTGCTTGTTATGGATGAATGAGTTTTTCTCAGAATTTCTGCTTTTTCTCAGGGTGTTGTCTGCAGAACTGGATTGTGGTTTTAATGTGACCTCAGCTCTCTATTTCGGCACTGTAAAAGAGGTTCAGATTTGATTTAATCTTCCCCTACTTTTACATGTGATTTTGGATGAGATTTTTTGCCTTAAAAGTTACTCAACTCTTCAGATTATAAAGATCACTTTAAGCCTTAGAGTCACCTAATCAAATATCTTTGCCAGAGTTACAGTTATCCACCAGTGTTTCCAGGAAATAAGTACTATCGAAGTGTGTGGCACTGAACCTAGATTTATGGCAGCTGGCATCTTACAAGTTTAGTTTTTTAAAAATGTATATGCAAACATTTATAAATATGCAACATATTTTAAGAAAAAATCATGCCATTTTAGGTAATGAGCACCAGAACAGCTGATATCATAGTTATTACAATAATGTTGCTGTTTCTCATCCTATGGATTTTAAACCATGGAGAAGCTAGAGCCAACAAGGCAATCTTGACTCTGAACCTTTATCTCCTTAAGTCACCTGGCTGTATTGCAATAAACCATCTGCTCACTGCCAGTAAGTCAGAGGTTCATAATACTGAGTTGTGGATTGGCTGTCAGAGATGGTACCTTTGGCCTCTCAGCATGTGCAGCATGGTAGTAAGTCAAGGGATAAAACACAAGTTGTTAAGGGTAGTCTCAATAGCTCCACATCTTTATATTTTCATCATTGTTAGAATATGTTGATCAATGACATATATTTTCTGGAAAAGATGGATCTGGTAAAGTAGGAGGTAAGGTATTTCACTGACTTTGATTGCACTGTTGGTGGATACATAAGCAGTAAGCATTGATAGAAGATCAGAATTATTTCTTTACATTATCCACTATATTTTAATGTAATTTGTGTCCATCTAGTAAATATTATTGTCTGACAACACCTAGCTTTATAAGGAAGTCCTCCTGAAGTTCAGCAAGAAGTGCAAAGTTCTGCACCTGGGAAAGAACAACCCTGATAAAGAACAACTGATAAATAGTTGGAGCCACCCACACAGGAAATAGTGTTTCAGAAAGGACCCTGGGGCCCTGGTGGGCACCAAGTTGAACATGCGCCAACAATGTGCCATTGTGACAAAGAACATTAATAGTGTCCTGAGCTGTATTAGCTAAATCATTACTAGTAGATCAAGGGAGGCAGTCCTTCCCCTCTCTCAATACTGGTGAGGTCACACATGGGGGTCCAGTGTCCATTTTTGGGCTTCCCAGTGAAGTAGAGACATGGACATGCTGAACAGAATTCAATGAAGGGCCATTAAGACGATTAAGTAACCGGAGCATCTCTCCTATGAGGAAAGGCTGAGAGCTGGGACTGTTCATGCTGGAGAATAGAGGCTTGGAGGAGACTTCATAAATGTGAACAAATACCTGCAAGGCAAGTGCAAAGAAGGTGGAGCCAGGCTTTTTTCAGTGGTGTCTAATGACAAGATCAGAGTCAACAGGCACAAAGTGAAACATGTGAGAATCTCTCTGAACATCAATAAACACTTTTTACTGTGAGGATGACCAAGCACTGGCACAGTGAGGCTATGGAGTCTCCATCTTTGGAGTTATTCAAATGCTGACTAGGCATGGTCCTGGGCAATTAGCTCTAGGTGGCCCTGCTTGAGGAGGAAATATTGGACAAGATGACTTCTAGAGGTGTCTGCCAACCTTGGCCAATTTGTGAGTCTGGGATTCTGAAAAAAAATTGATTTTTCAGCAGCAAAATGTTGCTATTTTTAATATCCCATATGATTTATTTTAGTCATTCAGTGGGCCTGTTCATAACAGCAGTAGTTTCTTAAAGGAACAAGTTGAATGAGGATGATTGCTTTTTGTGACTTCACCATGGCCTGGTTGTTTCACCGCCACAGCCAGCACTATATAAAGATAAAAGTGAGCACTGTATGGGAAGTCAATGGAAATTACAACTATGCTTTGTAAGCAAGATCAGGTCTTTAGATTGCTGCGACTCACAACCTAGCAGCTAGGCACACACAAGGACCACTTCAGTGTTTTCTTCATTGTTCCTTCTAGCCCTCATGTTGCTGCCACGTCTGCTTGCTGAGAGGAAAGAAGAGCGCTTATGCACCGTGAGCACGATGAGAGTAACCCAAGGGAATGGGACCCCAGCACAAAGAACATGCTGTTTTACTTAGACACTTTTTCAGGAAAATGAAAAAAACTTAAAACAACATGTATGCCGTTGATGCAGTTTCCCTTGGATTAAAACATAGAATTTAGACAAGTATTTAATCAGTTTTGCTGTCCCTGGGGGTGTTAATATTTGGCACTCTCCCTCTTTTAATTAAGAGCTGGTTCTCTAGTTCTTAAATAAAACTAGGCAGGAAATTTCCATGAACACTTTCTCATGCATTTTCTGCAAAAGAGAATTTTACTGCGAGGAAATATTAATAATATTCCTTAAAGTTTCTGAATATTCACTGGGCAACACTGACTCCAAGGGAAAAATTTTGGTTAGTTAAAACACTTCAGACCAAATGAGTTAGGTTTTACCTCATGGTCACAAAAGTCCTAGCAATGCTTCACAGAGACTTAGTTCAGGTAATACATGGCCCAGTTCTTTTCGTCAAAGCGTCTTTGTCTGACTACACCATAGAAATTCCTGAAGCTGAAACATCATAGAATCATAGAATGGTTAGAGTTGGAAGGGACCTTGAAGATCACCAAGTTCCAACCCCCCTGCAATGGGCAGGGGCACCTCCCACTAGAGCATGTAGCCCCATCAAGCCTGGCCTTAAATACTTCCAGGGATGGGACAGCCACAACTTCTCTGGGCAACCTGTTCCAGTGCTTCACCACCCTCACAGGAAAGAATTTCTTCCTAATATCTCATCTAAATCTCCCATCTTCTAGTTTAAAACCATTACCCCTTGT
>VZRU01012323.1:374538-472737 GCA_013398155.1 Pedionomus torquatus
ATCCATGAGCACTCCCAAGTCCTTTTCCTCAGGGCTGCTCTCCAGCCATTCTCTGCCCAACCTGTATTCGTGCCTGGGATTGCCACATCCCAGGTGCAGGACCTTGCACTTGGCTTGGTTGAACTTCATGTGATTTGCACTAGCCCAGCTCTCAAGCCTGTCCAGGTAATCAGACAAGATCCAATTGAGCTGGAAACCCCAAATCACAGAGGAAAAATGGAAATGATGCATTTGAACTACAATTCCCAAGAGGAAACAGAATCCCTCTGACTCCTGAACAAACCAAAATTAGATGTTTTTATGTTAAGGCATTTAACTTTGGTCAAATGAATTGGAAGGATCTGCTGAAATGCATTTTAACTTGTTCCGTAAGAAAAAGATGGATATTCATTATTTCCCTCCTTTTAAAAGCAAAGACAAGTTATCTCTTAGGGTTGTTTTTCCACCTTCATGTATGAAGCAAGGAGTGATAGAAACCTGGCCTGACCCAGAAAGGCATCTCCCAGATTAATAAAGTTTAAGGTCAGGATGGAGCAATGTCTCTTTGAGTCTGTTTTCTTGTGCATCCCAAAGTACAATGTTTTATCCGGTCTTCACATACTGAGTGAGCTCAGTAATATGTGTGACTAAAGTAAAACTTGTGTTCAGTAAACACAAGTCTTCCAGAAAAGCATCCGGACTTGTTTAGGCAATATCACTGTGTTTTTGGTACTGTGTTGCAGCAGTTACTTGTCCTTACTGCTCAGTATGTTTCATGTTTTCTTCTGACTTCATGTGGCCAGAGCTTCCAGCCATGACTTTTGTTGTGGCCATATCTGTTTAATTAAAGATTACTTCAACATCCATCTTTTCACTTGAATAAACATGCTAAACTTCAAGTTTGTGAATGTGAAGTAACTCTAGCTCTCAAATAATTGTTTACTCTTTTTCCTCATTTCCCTTTACTCTTTTTTCCCAATTGCTCAATATCTTATTTGAAAAGCTGACTGTAGACCCACGTACCCTGTTCTCATGTTAGCCTTACACTGCACACACAGGAGAAAAGTAACTCTTAATTTCTATTTATCGCCTGCTTGTGATTTTACACCTGCTTATGTATCTGTGGCATCAACATCAAAGCAGTAAATTGTCATGAACTTTAATAAGTTTCCATGTCCTATGTCTTTTGTTCCCTGTATTATGGCTACAGTTCCTTTCCATATACTTCATAAACTCTATTGGGGCACTCTAACTTTGTATAGAGTACAATTCTCCTTTGATGAATTTACCATACAGGAATAAACTTAATGTATTATATGCTCCAAAAAGTAATCTGAACTTTGACTTTTTTTTCCCCTAAAATATACAATTCTCTCAAGAGAAGGATTTTTATGGGGAAGTGCTGATGTGTCCATTCTGTCTTCCGCAAAACAACCAAAATACAATAAGATTATCAGAAAACAGACAGACATTTTCAAATTCTTCTTTTTTTTCCTTTTTCTTTTCTTTTCCCCTTTTTGTTTCCTAGTCAATTTTTTCTTTCTTTCTTCATTTATTTCTACAGATTAATATAATATATGACTATGACTATGGTTAACTCTAGAAGAAGAAAAAGAGGAAAGAAAAGTCTGGGGTGTTTTTCCATAGGGAGAGTAAAACTACTGCTCTACCTTATACTTTGTAGAAAGAGAATAAAAAGGAATAAGTACAAAAGATAGAGGAGCTCACCAAGAGAATAAGAACTGAGAAACTAAGAATTAAAAAAAGATCTGTAAAGTCAGAGCTACTCAAACTTATGCATCTTCTCAGAAAGAACAGTGAAGGCAGAGGAGTGGAATGCACTGGGGTCCTGTTCTGGTCTTGTATACTGAGGTGGGAGCAGGAGGACTTTGGATTCCTTCCAGATGGAGACAAGTATTGCAGTGCTCCAGAGGGCCCCAAAGCTAGCAAGAGGACAGGAATCTACCCTGAACTAACCCTTGAAGAATAAATACCAGTGGTTAGGCTTACAGAGTGGTTCTTTTCTGGAGGGGGGCTCCAAAACTATGACATCCCCTGATTATATCTCGATGGCCCCCAGAGCAGCAAGAGTTCTTTCCATGAACTTGCCAACCTTAACAATTCAAGCTGCTTTGAAGCCTCACTCCTTAAAGCCTTGGTTGTATCAGTCACCAAAAAATTACTCATAGATTTTAGTAAATACAAAATTTCACCTGCTGTTCATTTGTGCTGTATTACTGTTAATAAAAGCTCTATGAGCATATCCAGTTACAGGTGAAAAGAACGCAATTCACTTCTGTTGTTCTTGATTCTGCATCTAACAGGGATGAAAACCAGCAGCAGGGTCTCACTAGTTAGGGGTGAACCAGATGCAGTATGATGAAAAATACCCAGGCAATGTAGTGTTTTTGCATACATACTTTTCAGCTGAGCAGACACAAAGTTTATAGAAAGCTAGGAGTGACATTCCTGAGCTTCCAGTAATCAAGCTACCTGAAGGGCATGCAAATAAAAGGTGATGTTGCCAATTTTGTCACGCCATGCACATATAAGCAGCTCTCCATCTTCACCCAGGATAGTCAGGAAGCAGCTCTCCAGAATTTGTTAGACCAGTTCTCTTTTCCTTGCACTTTTTAATTTTAAAGGAGCAGCATACTGTTTTTATGAAGATGCGTATGCCCGTTTCTGTGCATAAATCTATGCAGAAAAGCTTAGTGTGAAGCTTGGGATAATGGTTATAATATTAGGCAACAGAAGCAAAAAAAAACCCAACCCGCTCCCTTCACTTCACTGAAGTTACAGAAAAGTACGGCAAGGAGCAAAAACCAAAGCCATACTCAGCTCTGGTTTCTGGATACTGGGTCTGAACTGTCAGCGGACGTTTCATCATATAAGCCATGAGACTAAGTCAAAGTCTAAAGAGTTAAAAGGTCAGGAAGGCAAAGAGAATCAGGACCAGTGCAAGCTTTATAAGTCAGTAAAAGAATTTTAAAGCCATATGCTGCTTAACAGGCACCAGGGTAGAGGGAACGTGAGACTGGAGAAATATGATCTGTAGATCAAGTCCTAGTAACAATTCTGGCAGCAGCAACATTCAAAACCATCTGTAGCCAGTTTAGCAAACAATCTGGAACACCACCAGGAACAAATTAAAATAGTCAATCCTGGAAGTCATGAAAGCCTGTATGAACAAGAGCCTGAGCAAATGAAATGGTGTTTTTTTGAGAATACTCTTGCAATATTCTCAAAAACATCAAAAGAATTTTTTTGTCTTCTCTTTCATGTGAAGACAAAAAGCTGAAAGGAGAGTCATATGGGTTAGCAGAAAGAAACGCTTTTCGGCGCTGGAGCTCCGAAGCAATCAAAATGCCACAGATTTCACCGGCAGTGATATTAATACAAGTCAGGAAGAGTCCTTCTGTACATTGCAGGGCCTCAGACCCGGATATTCCCTACACTTTGCACCACATGTTGAGTGCAGGAGCTGGGAAGCAAGTGTGCTTAGAAATCCCACGGAGAGGGGTGTGGGTGAGAAAACTGGCTAGCAAATGTGCTGCTCCGACATATAGCAACTGAACTCTCACTACACGGATCTCATTGTGCGGCACCTCCCCCAGCAAGTGAAAAAAAATGTGCATGTGTGTAAGAGGTTAGGAGTTTAGGATGCAGTGCCAACAGGAAAAGGAAAGGGGGAGACAAGTAGAAAACCAGGCAGTTGTAGAAACTGCAAGGAAGCACACCTCCATTAAAGCTATCCAGCGAGGAGAACTGCCTTGTCAGTTGTATGGGATGGAAAATTGTATAAGAGAAGAACATGAGAAAAAGAGTCTTCACAAAGGCC
Organism: Pedionomus torquatus; assembly: GCA_013398155.1. Classification (NCBI taxonomy): domain Eukaryota; kingdom Metazoa; phylum Chordata; class Aves; order Charadriiformes; family Pedionomidae; genus Pedionomus; species Pedionomus torquatus. The sequence goes on from VZRU01012323.1 coordinate 378,359, forward strand.
CACACATTGGGTGCAGCGCAGTCAGGGATCTCTGTCATGGACTAGATTAACACTTTTTGGGGACTTCTGTCTGCCGAGTTTCACTCCAGGCCTGGGATGCAGCTCCCGCTCACGCTACTTTAGCACCGTCCCCCATCTCTGCTCCAGCAGCAAGGGCAAAGCCCTCCCCATGTACTGCTCCAACTGGCCCTCCTTTTCACAAGGGGAAAGAGAGGAAGGTTTTCAGTTGTGTGTTTGTCTGGATTTTTTTAATCAAAAGGAGGGCTGAATTCAATCCAAACTCCAAGCACTTCAGATTCTCACTAGTTTAGCTGAATATGAAGAGCTCAGAGAGAGCTCTTTTCACAGAGCAGTTTGACCCACCAGCACAGATGGAGATGCAGAACATATGATCTGGGCCAGGTTCTCCTTCAGTCACTGCAGGATGCAAACAGGCAAGTTTTGTGCAGTGTCTATGAAAAGGAACATTAGCATGATATTAGCTTTTTTTTTGAGCAGCCAGAAAGACAACATGAGAGCAAAAAATTAATTTTGGATTAATCCTGCTGTGACTCTCTTATTTTAGTCACTCTCATCTCAGCTTTCTTACTCTTGAATTAATAGATTAAAAACAGACTTTTCCCCAGTTTAATTGCAGATATAAGTCCTATTTTCTTTGCCTTTGACCAGCAAGGCTGAGGCTGAACCCTTGGTCCTGGTCCTGAGGAAGGGTTGTGCTCAAGAGTTGTTGTGGCAGTAGCAGAGCTGTGATGGAGCTGGCTTATTCCTAAACCCTGCTGCTCTTTTACTTTGACCAGGAGAAGGGTGTTAAGCTCATAATACAGCCAGGGCTGGTCTTGCACCCAGTTGCGAAGAGCCACAGAGCTCCCACTGGGTGATTGTTTCATTGCTTTTCTTTCTCAGTTGCTTATGTTGTGGCCATTTTTAATCTAGCCCTAAATCTGCAGTCAGAGCAAAATAAAATAAAATAAAATAAAATAGTGATTTATATCCAAGAAAGTATTTTCTGATAGACTGGGGTAGAGGAGGGGAAGCAAAGCAGGCACCTATAAAACACTATTTCAATTTATGTATCAAGACTTTTATTAGCAAAACGGCTGGCAGGCAGCACTCCAGGCTGATGAAGTTCACAATAAAAAAACCATAGAGACCATTCTCTGGCTTTTTAATTGTCCTTTCTAAATCACCCATGGTATGGATTTTGGAATTAAGTGGTTTAATAGCTGACTCAACCGAATGGTTTTGATGATGGTTTTATTCAAATGAAGGACAAGCTGCGCCTGCAGTGCAAGCAGCGGAGGGGTTGGTGAGGGAGAGGCAGAGAAGCGGCCTCCCCAGCAGTGGCACCAATGGAGATGAGAACGCTAGGGTGCCAGGAAGGAATTGTGCCCCCACACAGAGCCCGGCAGGCCACCAGAGCTGGGGTAGCTGCCAGGCTCTGGGTGAGCGGGAGGGGTGGCAGGAGCAGCCAGGGCCCCTGGCTGGGCAGGAGCCGAGAAGTGGGGAGAGGGCTTGCCCCCACCATCCCCTGAAGGACATAGAGCTGGCAGCTTTGCCTTTCCCCTGTGGATGGAAGGAGCAGGATAGGGCTGATGGCTGTGGGGTTTCAGGGGACTGGCAGCTGCTCAAGCCCCATCGCACGACAGCAGTATCCTTACCGATGCTGCAGGGAAGAGCTTCGTGAGCTGGGCAAGGGGGGAGGTAAAACATGCAGCTCTCTGAAGCTCTGAAACACCAGGATTTTTCAGTCCTACTTAGAAAGAGGTCAAAAATAGGTTTAAAAATAGAAAGGAAGTCTTGTTTTCATGCTCACTTCTAGCCTAACTTCTCATTTCATGTCCAGACTTCAGTAGGCCCCTCTGTCTCACTACAGCACAGCTATTATGTGTCAACACAAGCCTACCCTTGCTGAGGTCAATACCAGACTAAACACAGAGAGCACAATGTGTGCCAAGAAAACACTTGGTGAAAGCCAGAACACCAGTTCATACACCCTGTCACTGTTCCTCCTTCCCTCCATGCATCAGGAGCAGAAGGGATGAAGTATTTGGTTGAAAGTTTCTCCAAAGATGGGCACGTGAACTTCGTCATAGTCTGTCTGGCTACAGCAGTATCTCATATAATCAATAGGAAACCCTAGATTCCCTTTAAGGCCCCTGAAGGAGGAGGCTGTTTCTCATTAGATGCCTTGCCAGAAAAAATCTGCCTCTGGAGACCTTCAGGTTCTCTCAACTTTTGGTCACCAGTTTAGGGAATACAAGCACTGAGTTTAGCAGAACTGTTTCATTAGGAACCCACATCACACATCTACATTTGGCAGGCAGTGTCAAACCTATTAAGCTCCATTATTTTTCAAAATACTCTTTTCAATTTCTTAAAAATGTTTCATTTCTCTTTATATACTTTTTTTCTTTGAAAACATAGAGGACTTAGAGTCAACCAAATAAACTTGTGAAAATAGGGATGACCACAATTTCTCATTTTTCTATAAGGCTTCCAACCCTCCATAATATCTAACAGGCTATAGAAAACAATCCTTTTTCCACTGCTGCTAAAACCCTAACAAATTAATTGAAGAAGTAGAAATAAAAATAAAAATGCTTAAGTACTTTTACCCAATGTCATTGCATTGTCTTGTTCTGGTCAGAAAGGCCCACAACCTTGGAAAACTGATAAACCACAACATTTAGGTCAGTTTGGTGGTTTGTGAGATATACCAAGTTCTCAGGAACAAGACATAAAATAAATTGAAGAAGTAGGGGAACCCATAGCTAGAGTTCTTACCATTGCTCTTGAAAAGGATGTCCTGCCAACAGCTTTCAGCACAAAATGGCCAACATAAAAGAAAATGGTTCTTTCCCCCACCTGTCTTTAAGGGAATCTATTTTCATATACTTTCTGTGTATGTTGAGTAAGGATGATTTAACTGTGGATGTTGGGAAAATGGATCACACTAGTAAGATAAAGCAGGGCTGTGCACCAAGTGCTGACCAGCTGGGAGAATTTCTCCACCCCACCCCACCCCCCCACACAGTTCCTTACCAGTCTTAGGAGATAATGCAGATTCTCACAACCCTAGGACAGAGGCACCAGAAACCCCAGGAGGAAATTTGTGGACAAGTAAAGTCACATTTAAAATTACACAACTGGGTGACTGCAACTGGTGCATTTGTAGAAATGTTTCATGAAACTTGGATGAAATTCTGAGGATGAATGTAAACAAATTATTCTTTATTATACTTTATTAGTAGAATTGTTTTATTGCTAGGAAACATTTATTGAAAGAACTTAAAATTATTGTAATTAAGTACTTATAAACCCATTGATTAAGCAATATCCTAATCATATAGTATTTTAAGTGGAAAACTGTTCTATGGAAGAAATATCTACTGTTTTCCAAAAAATTCCTAGTTTTACGAGCCCCAGAAGGTGTAAGTATGATTTGAACTATTCAGAGATTTTCAGTTGAATAACTTTGCATTAAACTGCTGTCTCTCCTGTGTACTGACATCCATCAATCAAAATCATTACATCACCACCAATCATCTGATAAAAGAAATAATGCTATTGCAATAGCACACGATCAATATCTTCTGCTTTGAAGATATATCTCCTTTCAGTAAATGCCTTGCCTTCCTGACAGTGGGAGACTATTACTCTATGAAAATATTCTGTTTAATTCAGATTATCTCTTAATTAAAGGTTTGTGGCTGTTCTATTAAAGGTATGATTGGGAAGGCAATTTCTTATGTAAAGCTGAAGCTAACTAGCTCTCTGGTAGAAATGAAAGGAAGATGGAAAAAATGCTTTCCCCTGCCCTAGGGCCTAGGTGCTACCACCTGGTTACACCACTCCTCACATTTCCATTCTTGACAATGATATTTCACACTGTCTTCACGCTAGGGCTACAGAGAGATTTTGACCTGTACTTATATCTCCCAGCCAGATATACCTCTAAAACTGGATTTTCCACAACAACCTAATTTTACTTCAATCTAAATTAAAACTGTAGAAACCAAGAATGCGGTTTTATTAAAACAATGAAAGTAATGTCTCAGAAATTGCTTCACGTAAAATAATTCGTAATTAATTTGGAATATTTTGTCCGAGCTTAGAATCCTTACTATTTTTAATAGAAAAATAGAAACAGCTTGGAAGTAAAAAGTCATTTATAATCAGAAATATGCTTATCAGTGTTTCTAGATGTTCTTGAAATAATATTTGGAAGAAATTTCCATTTTTTTCTCAGATGCTTTAAAGATTTTGCTGACAAGAGAGAAGTACCACCCCTTGAGCAGAGTTAAATCCTGCCCAGCACAAAAATCAGTGGCAAAAACCCTATTGACTGGATGGGCCAAGCATTAGTCTTCAATAATCTGTATTCCTATCGTTGTAGTAATTTCCCTGGGAAATACTTCCCAGGTTAATACTATAGCCTTTCTGTTTTCTTATGAATTTTGTGTTGTTTTTTTTTAAATGTTCTCCATAATGTTATAGAGTAGAAATATTTTATATAGGCGTAGACACAGCTGAAACTGAAAATATAATTTTTTCCCCATAGTTCTTTCTTTCTTGGCAGGAAATATATATAAAGCTCACAAAAAAAAAAAAATCAGAATAACATAATGAAATTGAAATAATTTATACAAATGGAGATGTACAGAGAAGCTGCAGTTCTGAAAATGTACAGCAAATGAAAAGCTGTGGATCAAGTATCCAAATTCTTCTTCCAGATAGTGAAATGGGGGCGATTCATCATTCCATTAGACAATTCATATGATATATGTCCAATTATTTCCAAGGTATAAATGGATATAAAACTTAAGGTACTGCAAGAGATTTCAAGACAGCTTTAATTGATTTCAGTGGGAATTGCATTTATGTATCTAAGGGAAGAATTCGGCTGTTCATATTTAAAGTGTAGAATTCGACATACTTAAATAATGTTGTAAGAATCTGAAAGAATGGACAGATTAGCCTTTTCTCAAGAGACATGAGGATGCTGCAGCTTACCCAGAGTATATAACAATAATTTTAAAAGACTTGCGTTCGCATCAACAAGGAATTTTCAATGCAGAGATGTGCTTTGGATGGTAGGCCTGCTCTTCAGATCAGAAAATGTGCTTGAGTTTACATTAGTTTCATTTCAGGCAGATTTTTGAAAGAAATAATGAAGTGTGTTGGGAGAGTTAACAGTTAAGAATTGCTGCATATTTATATTTATTTGGAGCAGCTTGTTAGGCTGACTTGTCCTGCCTTCATGTCCCCCTGCAAGGAATGGCAATGCCTATGTGGTAACAAGGAGCCTTTAGGGTCGAGGGATTTCAGCCAGCTCTGGGGAGAGCTGTGTTGTCCAGCAGTATTTCATTGAAGTCAGTTGGAGAATGAAGAACCTACATCTTCTTCAGTTCAAAATACTCTCCTCACTATTTTTTTCAGGACTGGGAAGGGAGAAGAAGCATCAGGTTTGCAGACCTCTCTCAGGGGTTTACTAAGCTACATACTCTTTGGCTTTGGCAGGATGGCTGCAGGTCATGCACAGAAGTGTGTGTGTAGGGAAGTGCTAATTGGGTGAGCTGTATAGTAGCCAGGGAGATTAGCACTTTTTAGTGTATGCATTTGTGCTTTTTATTCACAGCAGATGCCAAGTCAATGGGCACCCGGACAGCAAGCAGGGGTTTTTATTTCCTGCTGAAATGTTTTTCTCAGTGTAATGTAAAGTCACTAGAATTAATCATTTATGTCAGTATGGATAGTGTCTATTGGGCATTAACTGAAGCAAATACACCCTGTTTAATTTCAGACTTGCCAAAGAACTTTATTTCATGTTGTATTCCTTTTGCAAGAAAATCCAAACAATGTTTTAGAAAGAGAGCTTATCTGTCCCATTTTACCCTCTTGCATTTAGTCACTTGACCCTCTTTAGCTCACTGCTCTCTCATAAAATCTCCTTTGGGCAGTGGTAGCATAGTTAAAGGCTCAAAGATTTATGACTTCAATTGTTTAGCTCGCTGGCAATAATGCATCATGACAGAAACAATTGTTGGAACAGACAGCTATGATACCATTCTTTTATGAAAAACTGTAGTTTGAGATAAGGAAGGCAAAAGAAGTCTCTTGTGAATATTATTATCCTCTGGAAATTATCCCAAAAAGATTTGCAGTTCCTCTATAGGCTACAGCTAGAGTTCATTGATCCACAGACTATCATCCTCAATAGCAGATTAAAAACAGATGGCCATAGATCTGCTCTTGGCTACAAATCTCAAAAGAAATGAAAAAGAGTACAGTGGTGACTGACCACAAATGAAAGCATAGAAAGGTTTCTTCCTCTTTTTTCTTTTGTTTTTTTTTTTTTTTTTTTTTTTTTTCCCCTTTAAAGCCCTGTTTGGTTCCTCTGTAGTGTTATATAAAGCCCATCGTAGTTAGAACTCAAATAACATCAACAGAGAGAAGGTATCAAAGTATACCAAAATAGGTCAAAATTATACAAAGTATTCTAAAAATATACTGCAAAGTCTTTTATGCAGGGCCTTTATTAGGCTATTGTGCTAGAGTAGCACATTGCCAGAGAGAATGGTCTTTGTACAAACTGGCTTGAACTGATAGTAATCCATTTCTTTTAATGGCTTGGGTCAGGTGAAGATTAGCTATAAATTATGTGTCCTCATATGAGTGATACATATATACTACAAGGTAATTCAAGACAGAGGATGAACTTCTGAATATTTTAACTGTCATGTCAAAATCCATGATTGTATTTAACATATGCAGATATGTAGATTTGTTAATATAATAAGTAATGTCACTCTTTGTGCATATAAGTGCAACTTCACAGACCAAGATTTTCCATCTTCTTCTTTCATAGTTTTTAATTCAATTTATTGTGAAGTGTCATTCATTTTTGAGGAATATTCTCCTTTTTCTCTGCTCTGAATTAACAGAACTGGTGAGCTGAATTTCCAAAATTTCTCATGGAATAAAAATTCCAGAAAATTTTAGTACATGCTCATTGAAGCAATATACTTCAGCAATATATCTAGTGTTATTTTTTTCTGAGCTCAGTAACATCATTCTAAAACATCAAAAACTCTCAATTTAAGATTATAAAAATTCAGATTTTCCAGTTATCATTTTAGTTATTTTGTTTGTATTTTATATTGTGTTAAAATGTTCATAGCATATAATACAATATTCAGTGCATTTGGATAGGACAGTAAATTAAGCCAAGTAAAGAAGCAATAAATCTTAGTTTTACTTTTTTCATGGTATATATTCTCAAAATCAATATATTAAGTATTTTTAAAATAATGAAATCACACTTTAATAAGGAAGCTGTTCTGTAAATTTGTTTTCAGGCAGCGCTACTGTTACATAGTAAGTCATGAATCCAGTTAGACAGTGAAATTCCCATGGAGTTCATTATTTAGTTTTAGTTCAGCTTTTCATAAAGATTTTCAAATGCAAGCAAAAGAGAAGCCTACATAATACCAACAAATTAATGGAATCAATAGTATTATGTATAATAATGCAGGAGTTGTAAAATCTATTGTTATAAGCATCTAATGTAAATGGCCAGAGCAATCAAATGACATTGTTTCTGTTCTTAGATTAGGAGTACTTAAATTTTTAATTTAATTCTTGGAAATACCATCCAGGTCTAGTAGCTGTGTATACTTCAAACTCACTGTCAGTGAAGCAGAGCATCTGTACAGACCTGTTTTTTGGATGTTAGTAAGAATTAAATACAAAATATTCATGAAACCTCTTAGTTTTTCAATATTGACTGTCCATAAAATATGTGGATTAATTATCTGGGTCTATGATGGCTGGAAAACTAAAACTAAAAATAATAATTAAAAACAAACAAACAAACAAACAAACAAAACCACCAAAACCAAAACACCACCACCAAAACCAAAAAAACATCTTAGCTTAGTTAACGTTCATGGAACAGCATCAAAGTATTGGAAGGTGTCAGCCCTTCACGCTCTGCCTGATTTGGCATCTGCCGGAATGGGTAACAGCTTGGAAACACAATACCACAGAAGTTTTGGTCAAGACAGCTCCATCTTCTGAAATAAAATCTGTATCTCGTAAGCAGCTAAAACATCAGATGCAACCCAGGCTGAACCTTTAGAAGGATGTTAAGGATTTTTCAGACAAACAGCCACTGAGGCAGTTGCCTCCCATAAATTAAACTTGTTTTTCCCCAATAGATTATAATTTCATTTACATCATTGTTATTCTCCACCAACACAGAAAGATTTAATTCTCATTTACAACAGGCTATTGAAAATTTTCTATCAAAATGTTTTGCCCTGTGAAAAATGATTTTTGCAATTAACATGAAGTTTTGCTAAAAGAATTCAAGAATGACATTTTAATTAATGGTACAAAAATTCAAATGGAAAATTGAAATATATTTTCTGTCACTGGCAGACAAAAAGCACTTTACTTTCATGTTTTAAGTACTAAATCAATGTTACTGGTGGAACAATGTTTTTTCATCAAAACAACTTCTTTCCACTCCCCAATCCCTTCTAAAAGAATGAAAATAAAGACTTCTCTTTATTTTTAGAATAAAATTTAAGAATTAATTTATTCTGACATAATTATCCTCTCTTTAAACATCTATAGTTTTTGATGATGCTGGGTAGTGTCAGAATTTGCCTTCTAGGCAGGTCAGGGAATATCTCAGGCACACCAACTCTTCTTCAGGGGTCATTCTATGAAGATGGCACTTCTTCAGTGATATTTTTTTATGATGAATGAATTGATCCCTGGTGTCTCAGGGATGCTCTGCTCTTTCTGTCTTGCAAAGACTAGGTCCCTTCAAATCCCAAACTGGTGAAGGCATTACCATAGTTTTTATTCCGGATGTGACCCCACAAAACCATTTTGAAAAATTCTTACAATTCCAGAAAAATATTACTTTGGGTAATGAATATTCTCTGTTTAATCTTCTTTGTGACTGAATTTTGATGTAAGTTACCCCTACAAAACTTTTCAAGAACTTCTAGTGGAGAGGATTGTTAATGTATGTATCAGTTTCAAGGTTATAATCCAATATGGAAGTTGGATTTTGGAATATAAAAAGAGACTAAGCAGCTGCCCCTTTTCTATTGCTTAGCACACATGCACACATGTACATGACAGTTGCTACTGAGAAAGCATTATGTTAACCTCTCAAAAACCATAGGCTCTTTCAAAATATGTATACAAGCATTTGTGCTTTTAGGAAATGGCAAGCAATTTGAAGAGACACGTATAGAGAATCTTACTGGTCTGGTATAGTAAGTTTTGCAAAGAATGCTAATTCTGATTAATTTGTCCTATAGCAAAAATGAATTCTCTCTTTATCGTCATGAGCTAAGTTAGGTTCTACAAGTTTAGGGATGTAAGCAAAGAAGTCACCCATGCTTGCTGGACAGAATTTGAAAAATGGGAATTCATAATCCATTGACTCCTTTGTTGGCAAAAGAAGTTCAATCCTTCAACACAAAATATTAGAGAATTTGGAGTTCAGCTACACAGTTTTGAACTCCATGGAGGAGCTGGACAACAATGAAATTCTTTTATTAAAGCAAATGTCAGCCAAATTTGCAATGCCTCTTTGAATAGCAAAAATGGCTATGTATATTGTGCCTTAGAGTACTTCCTCAAGTTCCATTTCCCTAATTTTCTAAATGCAGAGTTATTAAACCTTTGTGTACTGATTCATTGTCACTGGTGCAGTAATGAGCACTTTTTCTCCCTGGCTGTGCTAGTTACCAGATGGAAAAAAATTTTCATGATTCTCAGCTGCAAAGGCAAACTCTTTGTTACCCATTCTCCTTTCTTATAACTTTCTCTTATCCATTTGATACAGTATCATCCTCCAAAGGAAAGACTGATCCCATATCATGCCTAGTACAGTATTTTTGTTGAAGTTATACTCATCTGTGTTTCCAGAGTCAGGTAGGCTAGCACATAAAACTCATATGGAAACCACAGGTGAGATTCTGAATACTTCCCCCAAGTCTCTAGATCATTCTCTGGCTCAGAGTATCATTTGTCCAATGATTAAGAATTATTTTAAACAAAACGCCACTCTTAAGTAGCCCAGACTGTAATTCTGAAGCATTTATTATGTGAACAACAAATATGAACAATGAATAAAAACATCCTGCTGTTAATGTGGCTGTCATATTGTCATATTTTTAAGGATAGCCACTATTTTTTCTGTAATTTACAGTGCAAAGCCAGGCAACTCTTCATCCAAGAGTGGCAAGGAAGGTTAACTAGTAGTTCCTGTCTCCAGAGATCAGTGGATGGCATCGATTATGCTGTTGTATAAAGAAAGAAATGAGGGAAGCCCATTAATTTTAGTTGTGTTGAATACTCATCATAGTGAAGGGTCAAAGAAAAATGAATGCCTAATGAAAACAAGTGGAAACATTGGAAGGGAATAATTATTCACAAAGATAAGAACAAAAAAACTACAAAGGAGGCTAGTATTTTAATGTGTTGTAAATGACGTTACAGAACACTAAATCTAGGGAGGAGTGAGATGTATTCAGACTACTTATTTTGGTCAATAATGCAGACATAGTTGCTTAGAACTACACCTACCTTCAAAAAAATAATATGGCATAATCAGAACCAGTAAATCATAGGTGCATATACATTCAATGGAAATGACGAGCTGGGAAATGTGAAATGAGTAGGGCTCCTACGTCATTCTATAGGTTGCCCCAGGAGCCAGACAACCTTTGTTTCACCTGCTACCTGGTATCTTGACATCAAATGTCTGTTGCGTGTACAAGTCCATTTTAAACACTATAGTATCTGTTCAGAATATGTCTTGTTAGCACTAACCAGTCATGCGACCAGAGAGAAGTATCTACACTGCAAAGTCTATTGATAAAATTAGTGCAAAGTAATACACTGCAATTTCTGCATGCAGCCATAGGCCTGGCCAAGGATAATGAATTAATTTTCTCTGGGACTTAGACAAAGGCTGGCAAAGCAGAGAGAATTTGCACTGATTTTTATTCTTTTGCTCTGCTTTTGTAGGAGGCAGGCTGGCTCTGGACCGATCTGCTCTAACCATTGAATTTACACTTTAGCAATTACCCTTTCTGAGAGAATGCAAAAAAGCTCAACCTGGAGATTTTATCACATTTTTGCATTTATTGTATCGTAGGAGAAATCCGGTGATACCACAAATGAAATCATGTAAGAGTCCTCCTCAAGGATTTTAAGGGACAGAATTATTTTCAATACTAGGACATTGTTTTAAAGGCTTTTAGAGAAACCTCTCCCCTCTTCTCTTGGATTTAGATCTATTTTGAAACATAACATGGCTATTTTGCCCATCTGCCCTTCTACTGTCACTGAATATCTGTAAATATTTTTTTATCAGATAGGAGTGTCCTGTAGAACAGGGAAAGAAAATGTTTTGCTCGTTCAAAAAAAATTTCAAAGGTTTCAAAGTGGAATGAGAAAGGGTCTGATGACATTTTCTAGCAGCCAGAAAATCATGCTGTCATGCATAGGGAAAAAGCCACTAAAATATCCCCAGCTAAAATATCACAAAATTATGTAGAGCTCAATCTTAGGGAGCCATCTGCCATGTGAAAGCTCCACTGATTTCTAAAGGCGTTCATTGCAGGCAGGCTTGTAGGACTGGACGCATAATTTGTCCTTTTTAGAAACTGTAGCTGTCGAAAAGAAGCCTTCATCAAAAACACTTGAGTGGCAGAGTGTGCCTTAAAAAAAAGTATATGAATTCAATTGGGCAAAAAACCCCACCACATGCCCTCCAAAAGGATTTTGTGTGCTGGCTGAAAATGCACCAGAACTACAGGTGTAGTAATGAGCTACCCATGAAAGATCTGATCCTGCCATGTGTATGCATGGAAATCTGCCTGCTTTGGGGGAGTCTCCTGTTTAGAAACTGCAGAGATAAGGTCCCACCTTAGCAATTGCTCTTTCCTGAATTATAGGCCCTTTAAAACTAAAGGTAGATAATGCTAGACTATATGGAGCAATTTTTGATGTACACTACACAAATGCTAAGAGATGTGTTACTACCTTCCATTTGTTAACAAATACCTATTGGGGATGGTTTAGAAGGTCCTGCCTTGGTACAGGGAGAGGGTCAAACAGCCTCTCAGGATTCTTCTCCTGGCTCTGTGTTTCTGGAAGCACTGAGCTTCAATGTGGAGGAAACAATCTGCAGAGAAGCAGAAGGGGATATGTTTTACAAACTGCAGCCTGATGAGCTCTGCAACAACATTAAACACCCGTGGAGAGTTGCTATAATGCAAATACTAAATGAAAAATCTTTTATGGGAGTAGTGAAAGCAGAGTCTTTGAGATATATATATATATATATATATAAAATATATAAAATTCCATTAATTTTTGACTTGGGACAGACGGTATATTTGAATTTACAGACATGCCAAATGGTAATTTTGGCTTCCAGTCTTTGAGATGTGGCTGATCTATTATGGGTGATAACAGCATATGCTACTTTCTGAGTCAGTTTCTGTTATGTCATGAGAAGCACCATCACTAGTAACGGAAGGCGTTTTTACATTAGCTAAATTATCAAATAAGGTTCATAACATAGAAAATAGATGGGCTCCAAAGGTAAATTCAATATTTCAGATGGATGTCAAATTCCATACTTAGTAAATAAATCAATGAAACCAAATCTCACATGATAAATCAACATGGCATGTAGTTTGTTCAGATTTTTTTATTTCACGATGTGCATCTTGACAACTTTCTTTAGCTGGTTATGCCTGGGAGAATCAACAGAGACATTTGGCCTTTGTGGATCTGTGTCCAAACTTGTATGTCCTGGGGAGGTAAGTCGCTGCTTGAGACACCACAGAACAGCAGCAAACAGCTGAGGAATGGGAGCATCTGAGGGCAATTTGATGGAGCAGATGTTGCATCCCAGCACTCCACAGATGCCTCAAGGCTTTGTCTGGTGTCAGCCCTTTCCTAAATGAGTTTTCATAATGAATTTATCTGTTAATTGACACATAAAAATCTATGTTAATATAACATTAAGGACCTATCTTAAGTTTACAAATGCCAGGAAATTAGAGGGGGTGGGAAGGAAAAGCCTAAGCTTGACTGTCACCAAAACCTACCTGCTGTTTTCTATGGGGAAGAAACTACCAATGCAGACTCACTTTACGTGCCACAAAATTAAAAATTTCTTATTCCTAGCAGAAATATCAAGATGCTCCTCATCAATCTCTCAGTGTTTCCACTGTTTAGACAGCAGAGAGCTTACAAGACATAGCAGTGGCTCTCATTTCAGGCATAAGCTAGGGCAGCTCCTTCAAAACAACATCCCAGTTTTTGCCATATAAGATGAGAAATCCAGAAACAGCCTCCTTATGAAGCTAGTAAGACTCAAATCTTTTTTTTACCTTCAGGGGAATACCTTTCCCACTGGTAAGTGTGGATATCTTCCACCAAAGCTATACCAAAAAGAGTGTAAGCCTGAATTGGACAGTCTGGGAAAAGGAGATACTCTGTTCTAATTCCTTTGGCCTTTAGAAGTCATATGAGTGGGGAGCTTCTGGAAAACAATGCATCTTCCCAGGACAATTTATGTATTTAATGTTGAACCATCTTTACAAAGACCACATCCCAGGAACCGCACTTTAGATTGCCAGTTCATACCCTCTGTTGCCTTTGCCCCCAGACCCAGTGAATCCTGTTGCTCTCTTTTCTGTGCAGTAGGAAAATGTCCATAGGAAGGAGAGATCATAGGAAAATGAAGGCGCCTTCCCAAGAGAGGAACAGGAAATGTGTGGCTAAAAATATCCAGCCAGAAACTGATTAAATTTGGACACTTCAGCTCAGAGGAGGTTGTTTGAACTATGATGACATGTAAAAGGGCTCAGAATGCCTAAGCCCTTCTCCAGCTGTGTTTTGAAAAGAAAAGAGTAAGCGCTTTTTGCTCTGTTAGCAAAGTCCTCAGTACCTACCTGTGAAGGTGCACAGAGTGTACTAAAGACGTCTCTCTACTGCACTGCCTCGTTTGGCACTGCTTTGCACTGGCCAAGTGGTGACACACACTAAGGCACAGGGTGTCCGTGTGAAACACCATCATCATTATTCACAGCCAACTAACAGTCCCAACTGACTGGTTATTCTAAAACTATTATCCTAGCCTCAAGTTAATCTTTTGACTGGAAGTATTTCCCCTTTAGCATTCTCTCTTTTTGTTAACGCACTTGTAGTCCTATCCTAAATTTCCTTGCATTCATCCTTCATGCATGCCGTGAACAGGCCTGCCACCATCCCCGCTGGCTCCTGATGAAGTATCTGAGTGGTGACATTGATGGAGAAATGATTGAAGTGCTTTGAACGCAGTGTTTGCAATGACTGTCCATAACATGAAGGTGGTAATGCTCAGGATACACCTGTTCAGCCTTAGGGACCACCTGTCTCCCAGAAAAGGTGTAGTTTATGAGGCTGAAAAGAGGCAGATGTGAGCTTGCTTATTATATGTGTACTTCCTACTTAAATGGATGAAAAACCTATGAATGCTGTACTTGGTCTGAAAAAGAAGTCTTACTCTAGAAAAAATAGCCAACTCTCTTCTTTTATTGATATGAAGTAATTGAGATGCTGTTAAAACCACATTAGCAGGATCAATGGCAGTGTGGGGGAAATTACCCTTGTGTGAGGCAAACTGCACTTCTGAAGAAAATGACCTTACATGCTGATCAATGCCAATAGCAATTGGTTTAAATTTTTGCAGCCTACCTCTCCTATTTCCAGCATCCCCATGCAGCCTGACATCCCAGCTGCACCATACTGTTCAGCTTTTCCATCCATGCACAGTATCACATAGTCTCATTCCCTGGAGATTTCTCCCCATGTGTCTTCTCTTCCCACACCCCACTGCCCACCCCAGTGCCTTCCTCCTCTTGCATCACAGCCTCACACCCCACCAGCATCTTAGCCTGGTCTCCAGCTCTACATCTCCATACTCATGTGTATTATGGCCAGTACTGCACAAATCAGAACTTGTGTTACGCAGTCTGTAGAGCAGACTATCTCCTGATGGGACAGATAGGAAGGATGGAGAGAAGCAAGCAATTCCCTAGTCTGCAGAGCATCACTGGTCCCCTACAGGTCACCGTCTCTGTTTCATGGGATTGGAAACTGAAGAGAAGAGGCATATAGGAAACAGGTGAAATGAGGGCAACAGCAGAGGCAGGCCAGCACTCAACCTGAGCTACAATTGGTAGATTTAAAATCAATTTTATTCCGGGAAATAAAATGGCAATGATCACAAATTGCAGATTGCAAATGTAGTATTCCAAAACCTGTTTAAAATCTGGAAACACTCCAAGACCAAAAGAAGTGCTTTTTTTTTTTTTTTCTTATAAGCTAGGATTGCTCTCATTCTTTCAAAACATGTCTTCCTTTATGAAGGTACTCTGAATTAAGAATTTGGCTATAAGAACCAAGCTAAAACAGAAAGGATTAAGTTCCAGAGATTTAAAAACAATCACAGAGAGAGCAAAAAGGAAAAAGAAGAAAAATGTGTTTGAAATTGAATGTTTGAAATTATTAATTTATACTATGATGTACACTAACTACACTGGAGCATCAACTAGTAATTCCAGTACTGTGACTACTAAACTCTCTTGGATAGGAAAAGTCATGATGCTATTTTAAAACATATTTCAGAAGGACTTTACTGATAGAGATGTAAACACAACAGGTCCACAGAGGCAGAAAATCAGCTTTAGACATTGCAGCAAAATACTCTAATGACCACAAATGAGATGGATCCTAAGGTAGGTGTTCAGTGCATGATGTATCAATATAGACAGTCTTCCTCATAATGACAAGACTAACAAGACACTGCACTTCTTCCTTTGTTATAGAGAATGTGCAGGATGGATTTGATCTACCAATTACTTCATTCTCAGGACTGAATTAGCAAATATTGTCTGCTCCTTCCTGTTTTTATTCACAAAAGACGTAAGTCTTGTTCCCTCATCTCATAGGCGGACTTACTGTCTGTCCCACCAGTTTACAGACTGAAGGAGTTGCGTGAGAAGATATGCATATGAAAGTCTGCCAGGAATAGGGCAGGTATTTGGGAGAGGAGACGTGTGAAAAACTCTAGGGTGGAACAGTACAACTGCTCCTTGGGTAATAGTAATTTTCATTTCTGAAAACTGTCTCCAGCCATAGACTATCACAATGATTGTTGTTATAATTACTATAGATTCTTCAGGGTTCAAATGTTTGAAATAGCAAGTCATGTTCTAAGTGATCATGAGTTTAAAGATCATTCTTGGAGATTATGAAGCGTGATTACCAGATCACAAAGAAAATGCAACTCAGTGATGGAACAGGTCCTTTCAGTCCTCTGTTTCTAAAATCATATACTTTTTCTATCGATGTAATGGTTCAATCACCCCAGAAGCTGCAAGGGGTACAAATCTGAAATAACCCAAGGGATGTTACCTATCACTCTGACATTCCATCGCTTTGCCTGTGGACTAATAGAGACCTCATTTCCTGAACTGATGAGCAGCAAGCATTTTTAACTGTACTACCCAAGTCTATAAATGACAGCCTAAGTTTCCTATTTGCTGATGGGTTTGTTTATATAAAGTCTGTGATTTATTCAACAAAGCAAAAAATGTGCAAAAAGTACTGTCACCAAATAGCACTATTAATTGTAAGTAACAATTAAGGGATCAAATAATTTGGTCTGTCAAATGGGAT
The DNA here is from genome assembly GCA_013398155.1 of Pedionomus torquatus. Taxonomy (NCBI): domain Eukaryota; kingdom Metazoa; phylum Chordata; class Aves; order Charadriiformes; family Pedionomidae; genus Pedionomus; species Pedionomus torquatus. Next base: position 395,132 of record VZRU01012323.1, read on the forward strand.
ATAAGGCTGTGTATCCAGTAAGTGGGACAAACTTTGTGGGATTTAAATGAATGTACAGGATGCGGCTTAATTCAACATTGTGGAGTTTTAAAGAATCATTAAGATCTGGCTGCATTTTTAAACTCTGACAACATCACAGTCAAAGCACAATGGGGTTAAAAATTATTTGCCATCATGTCAGTCAAAGCGGCAACATGGGCTTTTATGACAACCTGTGCATCATTATGAGCCACTCACTCAGTTTTCCTCAATCCTTAATCACCTGATTGCATCCAGTAAAAAAGGTCTCTTTATATTACTGGAAAACACACTAGAAAAAAAACAACCAACAACAAAACAAAACACAAAAAAGCAAATAATCAAGCAGTCATTTCTCTGGTTTTGCATGTCATGCTCTCCTGAAATGTCACAGAGCCAGAGGATTACGCTTAGGGAAGGAGTTGCTCCTTGAGCTACCTTTAAAGTCCTGGGTGAGAGCTGATTTTGGGCTTCTGTGCTCCAGATCTGGCGGCAAAAAGAATGAGGTTGCAGCCATCTCACTCCAATTCAATTTCCTTGCCATTGTGTGAGTGTAATCAAGAAGCACAGCTCTTGAAAACAGCCTTTGTCATTAAGAATATTAAGCTGTATAGCAACTAGGAGTTTATGGCATTGCAAATTGTTTATACTTTTGCAATTCACTGTAAAATCTAAAATGTAGAGGTTGAATCAATCTTGGTAGAGGCAAATGCTTTCATAAACTACCAGGCTTGAAAAAATAAGCTGCTACTTTCAAAGCCAAACTTTTAAAAGGATGTCAATCTCTTTTCCATTAATGCCTTCAGTTATTGGGGAGTGGGTGGGAGGATTTACCTATAATTTCCCCTCTACTGGAGTAAGCCACAGACTACGTGTAAGCAATACCATCAGTATGCAGAAACTGGATATGAGGTGAACCATCTGTAGATGCAAATGACAACTAAAAGATGTATTCAAACAACTGCATGCACAGAGGCAGTATTAGAAAAATTGGCCCAAGATTTCTATATCTCTTACAGAGGTAAAATTGTCCATTCAGTATCATACTCCCCTAAGAACTATAAGGAAGCCAAACTTCTAAACATAGTGCAATTTCTCCTCTTTCATTATTAAGATGGAATACATTTGGGGGTTGGAGAAGGCAATATATCCCATTACAGACTGGTTAGTACAGAATAATCTGCTAAGTATTGAAATAATGAGAGCTTTTTCTTACTTCCACATGTACTTTGTCTCATATTCCAATTTATTTCTGTATAAATTTATTGTTGCATATGCTAATACACAGTATTATTTTTCATTGAAACATGAAAAAAATAATTAAATGCATTGTAAAACATATGGAAACATAGAGATTATGTGATCTTTACTAAAAATTTGTCTTAATGATGGAAGTACCATTTAATATCCACTCAAGAACTGCACTTGTTCATTTATTTATGAGACACTACTTTCTGCAGACAAAGAAAGTATCTTCCAAAAATAGGAGTGCCATCTTTTCAAGGCATGCTGTATATTTTATTTTTGTAACTAGTAAATGTCAAACAGTATTCATACACAGTATTGACGCATTAATGTTTTCATTCAACAGTGAAGATACCTTTCCTTGTTACATTATGTATTTATGACACACACAGCTGTCAAATAAATTATGTCAAAACAGCTAAAGTCAGACCTTGTGACACTTGAATCATAGAATTGGGGCAAATAACCTTTAAAATGAAAGACATATGATGAGAATTAGGAACATTTAATTTGCATAAATGTAATGTTAACAGTCTTTCCTTATTACATATTTTATGTCTAATTTATAATTGTCACTATATTCACTTCTTAACATCAATTTGCACTCTATTTTTTTTCCTTATTGCTTGCTTTGTTTTGGAACGTGTGAAATAAATTCTGTAAGCAGCATATGATCAGATCCCCATTTTAACATACTCTGATTAGCACATTAAATTTTGTGGAAAATTCTTCATTCACATAATGTACCATCTAACATTTTGAATTAATTCCTAAAAATGGCTAGAAATTTATAAATGAATCAAACAAATAAAACATCTCTGAAAATACAGGGCCAACTCTTGAAAACAATCTCATATTGGCATTTTCCTATGCAGTGCAGAGTACATTGAACTGTGCAAAGTTGAGGCATTGATTTTCACAAGCTAGATGTTTCATGCATTTTGAATGCAGGAATGAAAAATCTGAGCATCTAAGCGTACATACAGGAATCAAAGTGAATGGTTAGATTTTCAGAATTGCTGACTAAGAGTAGTAAACCCTCAGTTGGTTTCACTGGTTGAAAGCTGTTAGTAGCTGGCTTCCTTGAGCCTCAGCTGGAGGATGTCATGTCTCTCTTACACCTTTAGATATGGATAGGAAGGGAGGTAGCTCAGCACTTTGCAGGGCTCTGCCCCCATTGCTAACACTGCACAAGCTTATTGATGCGAGCCCAGTTAATACAACTTCACATTGCTCTGAAATATCCCTAGGGATATTCTGGTAAATAAAGCTGAAAGGCACAAAGATGAATGTCTGCCTTAGGAGGGCACGATAACTAAACTTGTTCTTACTGGTTGTAATTCACCTCCATGTGGACCATGAGACCGGGGCCTGCACTGCTGTGAGGAAACACAGACTTTGTGGGCCTCTTTGCTATGCAGTGACTTTGGCTCACTTTGCTCTTCAGAGGAATAAATATGGTTTATTCTGTTCTATGCTGTTCTATTATTTTATAACACTGGTAGTTGAGCTAGATGATCCTTGTAGGTCCCTTTAAACAGAACTATGGTATTCTATTCGCTTTTGTTCTGGTGAAGCTAATTGCGATTTTTTTGGGTTAAGCTCCTATATATTTTCATAGTAATTCTTCCCCAGAGCAAGAGGAAAGCCCATGGATAGTCTATATGAAGAAGCATGGAGCAAAGAGTTTAAATTTATAGCAAGCTCCAAAACTTAATCTAGAAGGTTTAGGGTGTTTCCTTAAGTTTTCACTAAAGAACTAAGCAGCAGTTGGTCAGTTGATTGTGCAGCTGAAGCAAACACACCATCATCAGTGATTTGCGGAGAGTGGCTTAGGCAAGACACTAAGCAGTGCCCAACCCACCAGCAGAGTGACTGGTGGCCTCCCAGCAGTCAGTTGCCAGGTCATGAGATCCGTTGGCATGTCATCCCAGTCACTTGAAGACAGGCAACATACAATCACCAGTTTTAGTAAACATCAATAGTTCAGAGGAGTGGTGGTAGAGAAAAATAACTGCATCAACAGGGAAGTAATTTGCCCTCCTAGGCTAATGGTAAAAAAGGAAACCACCCTTCCTCACCCACTAACCCTGGTTCTGTAAAGCAGTTCTGGTCTGACAGACCACCAGCAGGTTCTTTAGAAGCAGAAATGTCAGCTATGTTCACGGGTCCCTTCAATGCTCTGTTCTGCTGAGAATCAACTACCCTAAGTGGTGACACTTGCCAGAAAGAGAATCTAATTAACAATCTATATTCTCAGAAACAGAAAGAAATTTAGCCTAATAGAATAAGTTAAAATACATGACAGGAATACTACAAGTATTCCAAAGCCTAGTGTTGAAAGGTTAGAAAATTCAGATTTATGATTAAATTATTTATGGGAAGAAATGTATTTCAGCCCTGATTCTGCCCTGGGAGACAATGAAGCAGTAATCACAGCATTAAGACATTTTGAATTTTCAAATTAACACTCTTTTTAATGACACCGAAGGTCTTTGAGCTAATGGTACATAAATATCCATCTCAAAACAGCCATTTAGCTCTGGAAAAGTTATTCCTATTGAAAGCAGTGGAAAGCAGAAGCCCATTTGATTAGCACTACAAAATTGCTGATTTGATGCAGAAATGCAGAGGATTTCATCAAGGGCTAATGTTATGAAGAATATAAAAAGCCTATGTGTTGTTCTATTTACAAGATTCAGAACAAAACCAAAAATCTCCTGGTATATGCTATTTTTGCTGAAGACCATATTTTTAGCAATTTCATTAATCAATGTATCTGCAAATGTTCAGAAAAAAAAAATTTAGCCATCAAAGTATAAATACTGAACTTAGTAGAAAAGATACCATTTATTCAGTTTGCAGTTAAGTAGAGATCTCCACTCAGCTGTGATATACATTGATACTTCTACAATTAAAGTACGATGTAAATACTTTTTAAAGTGATAATAAATCACTAAAACTGAAGAATTTATTAATCAAATGTTATAGCCTGTTACTGAGTCTGAGGATGTAATGAGTAATCTGCAATCAACTAGATCATCTGAAATGAGTGTACTTGAGACAATGTACAGAACTTTTTTTCTCTTGTGTATAACAAGCTTCTCACAGTTACTAATCAAGCCTTTACATAGCATTTAACAAAGCAGTCTCAGCAGAACATATATAGAACGCTTCTGGTCATCTGCAGGACAAAGTGGGATATAGCTCCAGGTGTCACCAATAACGGAAAGGGTAAATCCCCCACCCATGTCTCTCTCCTGTTGTCTTGTAGTAGTGTGGAATGACCGACACTAGAAGAAAAGCCTGTAGACACCTTAACACAAGTAAGCAAAGAGATAAAAATCACTCCATGAGCCACCTCATCTGGTCCAGGCAGCTGCTGGAGACAAGGAGAGTCCAGACAAACATACATATGTAACTGCTGCTGAAAACAGGATGCTTAGCATTAGATTTTGCCTATATGCTCCAGCTGCACAAGGCGCCCTTATACTTCTCTCCTCTCTCTAGTGCTAAGACAGCCATTATGGCTGTGCCTTATTCATCTACCTTAAGCTTCTACAGTTTAAGTCAGTACAGAAAAATCCTGCTCGTGATGTTTTCTCATTTTTATTGGTCTTTGCTCTACTTTTACATGTTGCAGCTAGTGTTCATATATGGCAACAGAGGAGAAAAGCCGTACATTTGCCACATAACTTAGTACCAATATGATATCTAATACAATGGATGGCAATATCTAATTATAAGTCAACTACTCAATCCATTAATTTGTCTACTCCGTTTCTGTGCTCACACACAGTACTGAAGATGAGAACTGGGTCTCATATGTGGCACACACCTTATGTCTCTCTCCACTCTCATCACTCAGCTGCCACAGAGGAAGATTTCAACACCAAGCAAATCACAGCTCAAATTGGAAATGCAGACTACTCTTATACTGGAAACAAGAACAAGTTTTGGAAAAATCTTACCAGTTGTTCCTCTGCAATCTGAGCTAAGGGATACCTGTGGCTTTGAAAATGTAGCAAACCATAATAACTCATGACAACTACTAGAGGGAGAGACAATCCAGTGAACTGAGCCAACATAAATCCGCCTTCTCTGAATATGTCATGCTCTCACTGAACTTGGCAGGCATTAAAAAAAATGTACAAAACAATGTATGAAAGATGGAAGAATATGATAGCTCTGGTATGATGATGTTGTTGCAGATGGCTCTCTTGAATAGAAAAGAAGGATAAATAAAGCCATTAGAAACAATATGCACTGGTATATGGCTTCTTGAATATACTGTATCAATTATAACACGTTGTTTTAAAGAATCCATAATGTCTCACTATTCCATGCACAAAACTACAGATGTGTATTACAACTAGTGTTACAATAGAGGATATCTAAAGGCATAGTAAACACAGTTACCAAAGAATGGAAAACACAGTATCTCATATCTGCTTCCTAATAATTTGTACCTAAATGTATATAAAAATATTATATAAAACCACTATAGAACAATTGTATGAACATTCTTTGAGCTATGGCAGCTGAAAGATTTTTTTTTCTGAGTGGCAGATCTGTCATTATTGACTGTTACAAATATATATCTGGCATGTAAAAGATCATCTATGAGAACCCCTGGAGAAAAAAGCTAAGGAGAAACTGTGGTGAAGTTCATTCTGAATATAAGCCGATCAAACTCATCATATTCAATGGGTCGACATCACACTTCACTCTGCTCACTGAACTTGCTGTAATTCTAAATTGGGAGAAAAAGAAAAAAATGTATTATAATGTTTTCCTAGAATGCCAAGTAAAATTAAGAGATCACAGAATCATAGAATGGTTAGAGTTCCAACCCCCCTGCCATGGGCAGGGTCACCTCCCACTAGACCAGGTTGCTCAAATCCCCACCAAGCCTGGCCTTAAACACTTCCAGGGATGGGGCAGTGCTAGTGCAGATGAAGCAGTGCTAATTTGTAAATGACACCATTAGAAAGACTATAAATAAGAAAGTTATTTATGGTGACATTATCCTTGGAGGATGTGGATAAGAGCACCTTTGCATTTCCAAACAACAGCAGAGATGAAAAGGAACTATGAAGCCCTTGTGACTCTACCTTTCTGCCAGTGAAAAACTACTTCCTGCTGTGGGCAGAAGGTGAAATGTAAATTGGAATTAATCACTTTCCATAAATCTACAACTCCTTCCTTCTGTTCTTTGCTATCCCATCCCATCCAATCCTATCCTATCCTGACATTTTTACTTCACATAAACATAGAAAATTCCCATTGATCTCAGCATCTTAAAAGGGCACAAGACAAGCATGTTGACAGTGTTTGTTATGGTGTGGTGCTGTCATTGCTCTCACACTCCTGTCCATCTTCTCTTATCTCTGGGTGTTAAAAACAAGGAACACATAAAAAACCCCAAATCACATACTCTGAATACTCTGAAGAGGCATCAGCACCATATATACACTGTACATAATTACATTTAAAATTTGAGGCTGAGTGTAAGCCTTTTGGACTAATCTGCTAAGCCACTATTCAGAGTTTTTTATTTGCTTAGCAGCTCTGGTAGAAACATGGGATCATTTCCTAGAAAAGAGGGCTTCTGACCTTTATCTCCTCCTTTTAACTTTCAACATTCAACCTGGTTTTCCCATGTCTCATTTCCATAAAAAGGGAATGCTAGTACATAACCATCTTACAAGTATGTTAGGAAGGTTAATTAATGTCTATAAAGAATGCAGACATTTTATAATACAACAATCATCCTAATTCATCTAATGAGAGCCAGACAAAGTATACAATAGTCATCGTCATTATTTTTGCCCTGTAGTTATCATTTAGTAAATTTTCTTTTTTCTTTTCTTTTTTTTTTTTTTTTTAAGTGTTGAAAAGCTTTGAAGAGAATGTGCTTTTCTGGGCAATCCAGTAGACCAACTGTGTCAACTCACCTTACACGGATAAATCAATGGAAAGTGATTTTGTCCATAGGCAACTGCAATTTAATTAGTAAAATAAAGTGGGGGGAAAAAAAAACAACAACCAAAACCACAGACCTTGATGAGTTTAATGTCTCTTGGAGAAGGCTCTGAGCCAAGCTCTAGGCATGTTTGGAATCATAAATAAAACCATGGGAAAGCACACTACTTGTAATGCATGTTCAGTTATGCTGGTATTACAATGGAAAAGGCTCACGTTTTATGAGGAAGGCCCAGCTTTACAGCCCTTTAACAAGGAATGCAAGGATAATTATTGAGCAAGAAAACACATGTTCAAGCAAAAGCATTTTCAAGCCTCACGCCTCGATTTCTGAGCCAAAGCCTTCCTTGTCCCTCTAGCTTTCTCTTCTACCTTATGTGATTCTTCTCCCCTCTTTCCACTGGTGAGTCAACAGAGCACACTACAGTGCAGGGCAGAGACAAGCTTATTACTTAGAAAAAGATGTGCTAAGCGTCCAAAGGCATTTTGGTCAGAACAGTGCCGCGCTGCATGAAGCAACTATAAGCAACCCAGGGTGAAGAATGGAGTATAGTTTCAGTAATGCAGAATTGGGTGCAAGTTAATTTGCCTCACCTAGAAGCTACATTTGGTTTTTCTAGATGATATTACCCTGTCCGGAGGAGAACTCAACCAGATTAATTCACCACAACACATTGCTTTTGGATCTCACATAGAAGACCGAGAAGTTGTTGCTAAAAGGGAGAAGGTGATGGGAAGAGAGAGCTAGCAAGAAAAACTTGAAAACGGCAGTCCAGAGGCTGAGGACTGGTTGCAGAGAATAGACAGATAAAAGTTTTCTGCACAAAAGATTCAATGAGTAACTAAGTATTCCCTGGACTTTAATGAATTGTTGTCAGCATCTAAGAAGCCCTCCAGACTCCACCCTGCTGTAAGTCTCACCCTGTGAATTTGAATGGCATCAATTGCTGAAGAAATAGATTCAAAGAAGACATGATTTTCAGATTCAAGATTTCCACCATACTGCATTGCTTTTATCAAGGAAGCTGCAATAAAACAAACACATGAACAAACACATGATAAGGCAGTGAGGATATATAAATCATCATGTTAAAAATTTTGCTGTAAGCCGATACTTGCCTTTGCAGTGTGCTAGCAACACATCGATGTGCCTGTTTTTACAGTCCATGTAAATCTATACGTGTGAAAACATGAAATTTAAAAAAACTGTTTAAAATGCCAACAGAGGATAAAATACTCAAAAAATAACATATTCAAAGCAGTCAGGGAGTGCAGTGTCGCTGTGGCAGCTATACTGCCAGTGGCCACCAGAGCGAGCCCTTCTATAATGCAAACACCACATTAATTTCCAGACTAATTTTCCGCATTAATTTTCAGACTACTGAAAACCCAGAATAATTTCCTCCCCCCTCCTCAAAGTACCTGAGAAATAGATTTGACTAAAACTTTTGCATTTCTTACTACATTTTTAGTTTTTTTTCCCCCACTCCTCCTTTTTCAGCAAGTTTCCCTATTTCCTCATCATATACTTACCTACCAGCCCATGAAGGGATGAATTGGACCTAGGAAACTTTGAGACTGCCATTAGTCTATCAGAAAAATCACCATAACCATCACACTATGTTCTACACTAAGTTGTTTTCCTTGCTTTCTTCAAAAATGTTCAACTTCATAGAGACTAAACAGTCTGTAAGGTAGGAAGCAAAGAGTAGGGCTTTTCTCAGGAAGATGAGGAACATCCAAAGCAGTCCCTGCTTCAAAAAATGTTTAAATAATCCATGTAAAGTGGAACAAATCTGACAGAAGACAGCCAATGACAACCACACCAGAATACCCTATTTTTAACACTTCTTCAATACAATTCATAGTTCTGATGTGTCTAAAATCTTTTGGAAAACAGTTTCACAATTACTGTTTTTAATTAATGCTTTATTGAATGCCCTATATTTTCGGGGGACATATAATAAAGATGAACTCCCACTAGCCTTATTTTTCCAATTTACTTTTTGACTACATCCCCACCTATATATGTAACTTTAATTTAACATCTTTAAGGCAGAATTTCACTACTTAATCACTGCAGTAAATTGATAAAATGATTAGGGTAAGAAAAGGCTGGGCTGAGACGCAAGCTCAAATCTAGTCTTTATAGGCTGGGCTGAGACGCAAGCTCAAATCTAGTCTTTATCTTACTCAGAAAAATTATATGAACCAAGCCTTACATACCCACTTAAATCTGTACCCACTACAAAACTACTAAATGCCAGACCCAGTGGAAACGTAAGAAATTGCATTTGAACATATATTTTTCACCCACTATATAAAACTGATCATTATGTGGCTACTGGCTTTAGTCTTCTGGGAGCTTCTGCAATGCCTGAGGAACCCAGCCTGCTAGCTATGTAACCCACAGAAGAAATCATAGAGATCATTAAGACCTCTGGCTTAGAAGAAAGCAGAACTTGCAGATTATATCACAGAATTAAAAGCTGAAATTATAAAGGGGTAAATCCACACGTGGCCGCAGTCCAGCTGTTGTAGCTGACATGACAGGAACAAATAAGATCTAAAACAGCTTTAAAAGAATGAAAAAAAGAAAGCAGTTCAGAAGCTCATCTCCATTACATACCAATACTTACATTTGCACTGTATGTCACCTAAAATCCTTAGAAATATTTTTTATATCATTTTATATATAACTACAGTGCAGTTTAATACCAAATCTCTGCTCATCTTTTCCACAACTGGCATAGTTATCCACTGATATAGGTGAGGTGACTCACAGCTGTCTCAAATAACTTGTATATGTGATTATATTTCTATGTACAGAATTTGTCTGATGTCACGAATACCTGAAGCAGCACTGAGACTCCAGTGTAGTCAAAGAAATTCAGTCCACTGCAGTCTAATATCAAAACACGCCGCTCACTGTAACATGTCTGCATCAGCTCCCCTGCACATTTGATAAATTAAAAACTTCAGTTATAAGGAAGAACAGTCAAGAAATGCATATGAGAATAATGATAGTTCAACAAAATAAGCCTAAACTACCACAATACAAATTTTACTATGTACTGGGGTATCGGTCAAACAAATGGCATTTTAGAAGCACAAATAAAGGACGTTCAGAGCAATGGGATGAAGTTTGGCAGAACATATTATTAGTGAGATGTTTTAAATAGGAATAGTCTCTCAAGAATTAAACAATTGTTTATTCAGATTCAAATTTCTAAATGAGTCAGGATAATATCTTAACTCATTCAGAAGAGTTTACATGGGATACACAGAGAACATCTCTCTCTCTTAAGTTCAGATGGGACATTTGTTTCTGTAGTACCTAAATGCTTGCCTATGGCTTAACTAATATCCTCCTATAAAGAAGAAAAATATGTGCAAGCTTTTGTTTGGTGAATTTTTTATGTACTATTGTGTATTGATGCTGGAGAAAAAAAAGGGTCTTACGCTCATTCTTCAACCTCAGATCATCTCGTGTTTAAACGAAGCTGACTCTATACTAAATGCTTCCTGAATTAACACATAGAAAAATGATTCCTGGCTTTCATGAGGAAAAACTAGAAAATAATGCACATCTTATTTACATTGCTCTGTGAACAAATGTTAGTTATTATAATGCACAAAACAAAACACAACCAAAAAAAAAAAAAAAAAGGAAAGGAATTCTGAATGTAAAGACAGGTTAAGCTAAATAGTTTTGACAGAGCACAGGAGCACAGGAAAAGATTCTAAACTCTTGAGGGGACTTAGAATTTTCTCATGGTGTAGATTTATCATGGTGCTAATTCCTTCCCGACAGTAGTCTGAGAGCCAGAGCCTTTTGTACTTGCACTTCCAGAGATTTACTGTCTTTGTACTGTCCAATGTACATAAATAGATAAATACCAAACAAAAATACAGGATTTTAAAGGAAACCTCTTGCCTGATATTACTGTGATGGAAACCAAGAAAGGATTTATGATATCTGCTAGGCTGCTCACCATAATCTTTTCTACACACCTCCTTGGCCTCTAAAACAAAATAACTTATTCTTTCTCCCTATTACTTACTCATGCTACCTTCCCACCCAGCTGGCATCCTGCAGTGCAAGGGAGGCTGCCTGGCTTCTGAATGGGGATAAGGGGTGTGGGGGTGGAGGGGAGAGAGTAGGTAGAGACCTGCTCTCCCTCTGAACCAGTGGATACGGGCAACAGCAGCTGTTCAATTTGGTGCTGATACTAACCAATAGCTAACTGGTGTTCCCCAGGAGAAAGGAAAGACTTTGACAAAGATGTACATTGCTGCACCCTTCAGGACTACTGCTCTAAGGATTAAAGTTTATACCTTCCACATCTCTTTCCTGAAAGTTTAAGCCGCATATTTTGTTTTCCTTCTTATAGCGATTTTTTATTTCAAAGCTCTCATGAAGACTAACCATAGACTGGTTGGTACAAGAAATGACAAAGCATTTAAGTCCTCAAGGAAGAACTTAAGCAATCAGAAAGGAGGCCTTTTGCTGACTGTCACTTCTGTAATATGAGAAACCAGGTCATCCAAAAGAAGACTGAAATACTCATTGCCAAGACCTTCCAAAAGATCTCCTTACATATAAAGTACTTTACAGTCTTTTTGCATTTTACAGTGTAGCACTGGATAGTCTTCAGTAGCTATTATCATTGTGTTGCTACATGTTACAGCAGAGCACTCTGTCACCCCCAAGGAAACTAAACACTGTAATATCATAAAAATGTCATGACTCTAGTTAAATGTAAACCTTCAGAAAACAGTTCCCAAATCAGATTCTCTACTGTGGCCTTAATGCTTATAAGTGTTTTAAATAAGCACAGTATTTTAATTCCATCCACAATGAAGTCATCTGTATAAAGAATCTTTTGCAAAAGGTTGCTGCAGCTGTCCCTTGGGAATGCAAGTGGTCTGGTTTAAGTGTTATAAAACATGGGATGAGTGGAATTATACAGCTTAATTCTTAATTAAAAGCAAGCCTTTATGTTTGTTCTTTATTCTATAAGGTATCGATAAACTGTACAATGTCGGTGGCCATTGTGTCACTGATAACTCAGTTGATGCTTTGTGAGATTTTCTTCAGTGTCTTTAAAAAGTGCAAAAATTTAACATGGCTCTGATCTTATCCTATTTTTACTTTTCCATACTAATATTCAAGTCCTGCTGTCAATGCAAAAAACCAAGAGGAAAGCTTAGCAAAACAGCCTCTTAGGCACTTGCATGAAGACCAATCCAGGCAGTAACAAGGAAGCTGTTCCTCCAACCATGTACCTGTCCCCAGTATCCACTCAGCGATTCATGAGAAACAAGCAAGGATGCCTACAGAAAACTTATATTAATTCTTAAAATGTCAGTCAAAACCAAAATAAATAAGACCTGTTAGGCCAAGGTTAACAGAGTTTAACACTGTTTAGCACTCATGCTTTGCCAAATGCCTGGTCCAACAGAAAACACTAGTTTTCAGACAATTTGAGTTCACCTAGAAATAAATACAAAAGTGTGGAACCACATTGCATACTTACATCCATTTTGGTTTTAATATCGTTTATAGATAACAAAACTCACCATGACAACTTCCATTAGGAAATGGACAGAGCAACGTGTTCTGCTCACGCTGAAATAAAAGCAGCAAACTATTAACATACCAAACAAAATGAGTGCAATGCATAGTAATCAGAGAAAATAAATGCAATACATAAGAATGCTGCTTAGTATCAAAGTTAACTTCTTCTCTCCAGAAATGATGTTGTATGCAACAGCCTATTGGATCTGTAATATTTGCTGAGTATGTCTCCCAGTAGTCTTCTAAACTTATACCAAACTGATATCTTGCTATTCTTTTTAGATAACTTAACCTCTGTCATGTTTGGATCCTCTAGATGGCACAGTATGAACACTACGCTTTTGGGAAAGCAGAAGTTGGAAAAGAAGTGGTCAAAAGAAGTGGTCAAAAGATGGGAAAGACAATATTGAAAACATAAATTCTAGTCATTGATTTTATAAGATTAAATTCTGATTCACTTTCTACTCACTGTAATCTCATTTGCCATGCTAATATTTTAATAAGAACATTTTTGACATGTAAATTTATTAAAGAATTACCTTTATCTTTAGAAAAAAAATTATAATGATTCCAATATGAGCTAAACCAGAAATGCATCACAGAAACAAGAACCAAAGTACAAGTTATTTAATTCCCATTATGGGCTATAGAAATATCTTTATTCCACAAAAAAAAAATTATGCACAATATTTCAGGCAGTTGTACTGCCAAGTACCTTACAGAAGAGAACAAGGATAAAATCTCCCTCCTAAGTAACTTATAAATTATCTTATTACACTTATTAAATTAACTCATAAATTAATTCCATGCAAATCTTAAGTAATTTCTCACTGTTTGAGGGTCTGTTATCATACTAATCCAAATCAGTTTGCCTAGCAGAACCAAGGGGAAAAAAGCAGTACAATTTCTGAGCTAAATTTCTGAAGAATGAGGAGAAGCCACCCATCAAAGTAGGTATGAGTAGCACAGCTCTTTCACAAGAGACAGCAGAGGTGGTAGACATTGTTGAACACTGTCTTAACCCATCTAAGAAATGGTCGTGATTTTCTCAAGCCAGTTTGCCAAACTGGATGAAAATGTCCACAGCAACCCTTGTGCACTATTGGAATGTCTTCATTGGAATGATAGAAAAACAACAAATTTGGGTTGGTTTTTTTTACCCCCGTTTAGAAAAATAAAAAGAAAATCTACCTTTGAGAAAACATTTTGCTATTTTGTACCTTCTTCCTAATTCTCCTGCAATTATTTGTAGTTAGAAACAGAAATGAAGTGTCTATCTATTATGGACTCATCTCCAGTAAAAATAAATAACAGTTTCTACAAGTAGATTTGTAAATACTCATTGTCTTTTTTTAAAATCACAACCTTATATTAGCCGAGGTTATGTAAGTTCTGCCAGGAATTTTAAAGAGTTTTGGGTCAGTGCTTTAAGGTCTCATACAGGATCATTTTCAAGTAATAATAAGAAAATAATCCATGCTTAATCTGATTAAGATAAGGATTAACTTTATTCTAAATTAATAATTTGCAATATTACCTTTTTATATCTGTTTCAGTATCAGATTGTATTATCTCAGAAATGCAAGGAAAGCAATCATGATCTTCAGCACTGTTACCATGATCACTGACACATATAGCACATCCTACCTGGTTTACATCTTCACATGTCTGGCTGTTTGTGCTGTCCTTCTGGATTATCTTTATCAGGTCAGCATGAAATTTCTTGGCATTCAGAAAGACTAATGGGTTATTAACTGAAACTATCTTTACCTGTTTTAGTGATTCCTGTGAAATGAAACAAAGAATGCTAAAAATATTGTCTTGGGTTTAGAGACTAAGAACCAAGCAAGTTTCTTTAAAAAACAACAAAAAAAATCCTATAAATCAGAACAGAGAAGCTTTGGATTGTGAGAACGATTTAACATATATCTTGATCAGTCTTCACATAGAACTGAAATAAAAAAGGAAATATAAGTAACCTGTAAGTAAAATTAGCCTAAATATGAGTTAGTGTGAAAGAATAATCATATTCATCACAATGCATAATACTAAGAAATACTGTCTGGCATCGTAAGACATTATTAGTGCGACTGTTTCACTTGGTAGGATCTCCAAACATAGGTAAGACAAGGTTTGCAGATGGAATATCTTTGATTAGACAAACACATGTACTGGAAAAAATACAGAACGTTTTGGGGCATACACTGCAGGTAGTTTGGGGAACATTGAAAACATTCATCTTGGTCATCTGAAGATTACTTCAGTACAATGGAGTATGTCTCCATGGAAATATTTAGAGGATCCAGACCAAGCTTGAGTGACACATTTAAAATGTTGCCATCATCTATCTACCACGTATAATCAACACAACAAATATTCCACACAAGAACCATCAGCCACTCCCAATCCTGCATTTGTACTTATTTGAGTAAGCTTCAACCAGTTTAAGGGGTACCTTCGAAGAAACTGTGTAACACCAAACACAGATATTACATAGCAGAACACTTTCTATAGGACATCTGGTAAAGATCAGAAATCTCCAGGTACCAGTGGGGAATGTGGCTCGCAAAACAAGCATTATTTCTCTATTTAAAAGCCAGTAGGAAAATTAATATCTATATAAAAATATATTGGATATCATCAAGCACAAGCTCCATATAGGTTATACATATTCCCATATAGGAATTATAGGTTCTGTAGGTAGGTAGAATTAAGTTAATTCTGTGGAAATCTTCATTTTCCTGAGGTTGTTAACCATGTCTCTCTTTTTCTTATGAAAATGAGGTCTGAGAGATCGAATTCAATATGGACTACAGCTGCTCTGATTTCTGCTTCTATTTCAGACTTGATAACAAGTCTATCAGCCATTAGGGTCTTCTACTTTTTCCAGTTGCGCTATTTGATCTACTAAAAGATATTACATCCACTTATAAAATTCTTTAGGGACATTCTAAGAAATGACCACACTGAGCTTTATGCATCTAGTGCTGCAAACAGGAATAAATAGGATCATGTGTAGCAAGTAAAAGCTATCAACATTTTCAGTAGCAAGTACACATGTAACTAGAGAATCTTAAATAGCCACAATAATACTGCTCATAAGCACTGGTTACCAAAAAAGTAATAGGATTAATTTGCCTTTCAGATATGTCTTTTATGTAAGCTAGGGATCTCTGGGTTACAAGTGGAAGTTCAGAGCATTCTCCTTCCAGGTGAGAGGGAAAGAGGATCCTTGGATGCACCATCTGAACATCACACAGCAATGATTCCCACTAGGTATTTTCACATGCAAAACACCATATTGCTGAGTGTCAGTTTCAACAGTCTCATAAAAAAAAATAAATTTGCCCACTTTGGAAGAATGAAAATAGGCTGAGACACACCATTCTGCTGATTTTAACAGGCAACCACTGCAGCTGACACCACCTCAGCAGTCAGCAGCAGACCGTGAGGGCAGATTAACAGATTTGATTCTGACAAGTTCTCCAAAAGGATTTCAGTCCACAACAGTGCTATATGCAATAAACTATCCTATCACTAAGTGAAATAAGGAGTCTAGATACAGAAAATATCCACTTACTATTGAAATAAAAGATCTGATTTATGTGAGTATCAGTTCTCAAAAATGAACTACTTGTGACAATGGGTGACAGAAAGTGAAAAGCAAGAATTCAGAAGATAATATAGGTTCAAAAAGCCTCTGTTCTTCCTAGCAGAAGTCAGAGACATGTAACAATGTCACACTGAAACACAGGCAATTTTTTAAGTAGCTCAAAAGAGTGTGGGATTGCACTGAACATATGCAGCTTTCCCAAGCGACCTTCAAGCAGAATAGGAATGGAAATCTTCACCACAAACCAAACAAACGATCTTCTTTTTGTAGATTGCTATTCAGACTTCTGGGAACCAGACGATCTCTCAGACACCACCACAGTGACCATCATGCAGACTAAGGAAACATTTCAGACACCCAAAACTGAGGCAATGAACCCCAGACTATGTATAGGGACTTTGCGCAATTTACCTATGAATGTGATTTTGGCAAATATCACATCACCAACATACCTCCATCAGTCAAGTGGCAAAGCCTAACTAACAATTAAAATGGCTAAGATTACATGAAAGAAAACTATAAAATAAGGGTAGAGCAGAGGGCAATATACACTTGAATGGATAAATGCTCCTACATCCATGAATTCCTTTAAAAACAAAGCTATACAGAGTTTGGTGTGGAGAAAAGTGAGCACTTTGGTGCCATACCAGAAGGAGCAAAGTGGAAGACAAAAACTGAGAAAAAGGAAGACCAATGTGCAACGATCAAAGCCAGTGATGATCAACAAGCTAATAAGCTTCCAAAAATACAAGGTGAAAAATTTGAAAGGCCAAATGAAGCAGACAGCAGACTTATGTACAATTTTTTGTCCAGGATGGGCAAGGACATCAACTGTGCCAAAACTGGCCCAGTTATTACTGGTTCTGTTTTGGTTCTAGCTCCTGAGAACTGTATTAAGAAAAATGGACTTCCTCTTTGTCACATCCTTCCTCTTTGTCATGTCCTTCCCAAGAAAGAAAGAAAATTATCTCAGGTGGCCTATCCCTTCTGTCACTTAGAAGGGTACCAGCAATTGTCCTGTGTACTCTGCACAGTACTGTACACTTCGGTAAGAATTCAGTTCAGGGAAGGCCTGCGATACAATGTGTTTCACATAAGCTTTTAAATACCCGCTTGATTTTTTCCACATTAAACTGTCTTTTCTGCTATTGATATAAATCCACAGACCTTAATGGTGGGGTAGATCATTAAGCTTGCATATTTTCATGTTTAAAAGTCCTGTTGTTTATGTCTAAGCTGTTATTTACCAGGGGAACTTGGAGCAGTCTAACATTCATACATTAAAAATTACCCTAAACTCTTGCTGCAACCCAGTGACTCAAAATTCAATTAAAGGCATTTTTCTGAATCTTAAAAAGAATTTCCTTCTTTGTTTTGGGTAATAAGCTCTTGAGCAATTTGCTTTCTTAACGAAATGTTATTTTCCTCACTGTCTGCAGACACTAGATTGTTATTACTTGGTTACTGGCATTAATCTTAATGATTAAGGAAAAAAAGCAGGGGAACAGTTAGCTTAAAAAAAAAAAAGATACATAGGAATTTGTACAAAATATTTTATGAACTGGTCCAAAAAAAAGCAGGCAAAGCAAATTTTGCTTACCCATTTCTGACAAAGGTACTCCAACATTTTGCTTAAGAATGAGAGGTGATACAATAATTGACCAGGCCAGGCCAGCCTCACCAACAGCATTTTTAATTCACATTTCAGAGCCCTCCCCATTCTCATGTACCTTTCACATTCCAGCATCATTCAGCATGCCAAAACAGTAAACCCGCCCTGAGCCAAGTTCAGATTTTGAGTCCAAGATAGCTCTGATGGAAAACATTCAGCAGAAAAAATAAATTATTTTGAGGAGGTCTTCTTAGCATTGAGGCAATAACTACTGAGCATGTTGCTTACTGAAACATAAGACTCTTCATAAGCATTAAGAAAGGAAAGAGAACATAGCAGAAACTGCCAGAAGGCAGGATGTCCTTGTGCCAGGACTCTGTGCTGAAAGAACTCATGGTTCTACTTGTCTTTTGGCTGCCGACCTACTATTTCATCTCGAAGAAGGAAGGTCACCTCTCTGGGTTGTTACCCTTCTCTTCTTGCCATAGGTCTGACCACAGGCAACTTCCATGATAATTGCAATGAACATAACCAAAAGAATTTAAAATCTTTGGCTGGTAGGTTTAAGTTTGGAAGAAGGCAAATTTTAAAAGCACAGTCTTTCAGATTCTTCCATACATTTTTCATGTGAGAGTACCATTGTTTGAGTACAGGGTAAGTTAATACTGCTGTCCCTTCTTCATCAGCCACACATGGTATCTGTCCTCTGTGACAGTCTGATCAGAAGGGGCTGGTGGCAGAAATGGGGTCAGAAAAGAGCCTGTGGATGATGAGAGTATCAAAGGATTTTCAGGAAATTAGGAAACTGGATAAGAATATAGAGACAGCTATTGTCTGCTCAGATGGCCCTTGCCCTTGTTGCCAAAAGATTTCCTTAGACTTAGGTTAGGTAATGGGAAACTTCTACAAACAGCAATTCCTAATTTAAAATTAACAAATAAAGAAGGATAGATCTAAGAGGACTTGCCTAATTTCACAGACCAGAAACACACCAGGAAAATATTCCAGTTTCTGACACCCAGACTAGTTTTGCATTTACTACATCATACTGGCTTTAGATTTCAAGTGATCATTTCATAAAAATGTTCCCTTGACTCACTGATTACAATCTGGTAACCAACAAGAGAAAACAAACAAATCTGAATTAGTGGAATATACACACACAAAAGACAATTTAACTTACACAATTATCTTCTGTTTTGTATTTAAATTCCACTTCTTTCACATTTTTCAAATTCAGTGTCTTTGCTCTGCAATCAATACACAGAGAAAATCTATATGAGAAATCATCAGTGATCTTGAACAGAAACAGGAAGAGACACATCCCAAAACTACAGCACTGAAATCACAATAATGCAATCCACAGATGGTTTTGTGCAAGTAAGCTTATTTTTTTGTGATGATGATCCAGTTAAAAAAGTAAAAAGCATATTTTAAAATTAGAGTATATCACTTTGAAAATGCAATATAATTATTTTTAATTCAAATATGAATAATGAAAAGTCCTGGTATGATGAAGCAGAAAGTTGAACTCTAGCTGTTGAAGTGGGGAACTTAACTGGTAACTTCAGTATCCCTAGGCTTTATACACAACCAGCAGAAGGAGAAAGTTTCCTTGAAAAGGCAGCTCAGTGTACAACCTTCTGCTTCAACACACCACTTGCAGGAACACAATTAACTGCAGAACGGGAAGCCTATGAAACTAGCTGTCATCTGAGCTCTGTGCCTAAAGCTAGGCAATGGAAATAATACCAAAATGCAAACACATAAGAGACACATCAATGTGCAGGGTGTGTTTGCAAGTACTGGTACTAGCTAAATGAGTCTTAAAAAAATCAGCTCTTCTCCCCTGTTTGCATAAATTGAGTTGTAGCTGTTGCCATTCAGATACGTAACATACCATGGCCAATACTCTGGCATCTGAACTGAAGCTTCACAATAAATCATCTCGGGTACTTTTCTTACCTTATTTTTCCTGATGCTTTTGCCCATAACTGGATGGTTTCCTGCATGTTCTCTTGCTAACCTCACCTGCGCAGTACAGTCTTTAAGGCTGTTAACTTGTTCAGTGTCTTTAGATTCCATGGACAATCATCTGCAATCTGACTGACGAGCACAGAAATCACCAGGAAGAGTCTTATTTACTTTAATTAGTGCAGCTTCACAGTGACGCCTCTGTTAGATCAGATGACAGATGATGGTACTTTTTGTGTCAGATATCTCACCCTTTCTGCTGCAATGGACCCCCCCAGACATCCAGGCACAGGGTGTAAAAACCATGAAAAATTATATTTTCTTTTACTAGCAGAATTTACCTAAAGTGTAGTTTGCTGAGTATCAGAAGGTTACCAAAAAGATACTGATTGATTCAAGCAGAAACCATCTTCCATGGTGTGTAATTGCTTGCAATTTTGAGCTATTTTCACACTGGTCCTGCAACTTATTCTATGAGAACAGAGCTATGCCCAAGTGGTTAATACTATTAACTTTAACAAGCATTAAAGCAAGCTGTCTATATCCCCAGTTTCAGTGGGATTCAATGTTGACGCAAACTGCCTGCAAGCAGGAAGTCATTTGCAAGACTGGTGAGTTATGCATTAACTTTCTAGCACAAAATGATCATGAACCTCAGCTGCTATTTTCCTTTACTTATGATCCAAAGTGGCAACTGTAATACATGAAAAAGAATATGCAAATTCTATTAGCTCTAGTTTCTTTGTCCTGGCTTCTCTAATTCATACATAAAATTTATAATGAACTCTTCACTAGATATTATAACAGTTGTGCAGTAATGTTTCATTAATATACATTAGCAGTTCAATGGCAACTGTCAAGTCCCGTGCAATGTAGTGTCTAGCAGTTTATAAAGGAGCTTAGTTAGGAAGCCTTGCCAGACACTTCCTTAAGGAACAAATAAGTATCTAATGGAAAAAAAATATAAAATCTATCTTTCTGTTGATCTTGTGCTACCTTCACCTAATGAGTCATGGAGATGTGTGATATTAAGAGAAATCACAAAATAAATAGTATGAAATGTTTTGGAGATCCTTAGCTGACAGTATATGTGCTGGTGTGTCTTTTCCTTTTGAATTGTCTTACCTTGTAATTTTCTGCAACTAAAAACTGGAAGTTTCATTGTGAAATATAGTGTACTGTATGTTTCCCCTGGCAGTGAAGCAACGTGTCAGAGAGAAGACATACTGACACCCTACTAGAACATTTTAATTAATTATTTCTCACCTGGGAAAGCGGAAAATCAAAATTAATATAGTGCAGACAACGCCATACAACAGTCCCACGTTAGCAGCAAAGCATATTGTAAACAGGTAGGTACTAATCCATATGCTCTTTAAAGAAGGAAACAGAAGAAAGTGATTAGTTCTAATTTTACTAACAATTCACATTCTAATAATCAGACACAGAGATTTTTAAAATCATGATAGGTTATCAGAAGTGAACATTCGGATCTTTGAATTGGCTAATACTGAAGACAGAGTTAGTGATTAAAATAATGTCTATCCATGGGAGAACATATACGGCACAGCACTGTTCATCCCAACACTCTGAGAAGTTCCTTTCAGAGTTACTTAAAATAGCACATGTAGTTGCACTAGCAGCATAATTCAGAATGAACTCAGTTGCTTTCTAAAACCTCTTATTTTATTTTTCACATAGCAAATTTTCATCACCTTCTTCACATATTTAAAATCCTCCTTTCCTACACAAGGAGGCACCCTAAAGGTCACAGACAGAGATCTCTTCTCCCACTAATACTATAAGTGGAAATTATAATTCGCAAGGAGGTTAATTAAAAGTGGCATTTATCAGAGTGTATTTTAAATACAATTAAGAAAAACCCCACAAACAAAACAAAACAGTATATCTGACACCTTTGAAAATGAATTAGAAGTATTTTAAAAACAAAAATATTTTAACATTTCAATTTTTTTCTTAATTATTTTCTAAACAGAAATTAACACCTACATTTCCATACTGCAATGATGTGTACAGCTGAGAGATATCCAGATTTTACAATTAAAAGCAGAGAAGTACAAATTATTTTATTTCTTATACCAGCCTAATGACAACACATACTTCTTTCCTTAAGAGATGTCTTAAGCAAAGACTGTCACCTAATCTTTATATATGGAGTGTTAAAGAAGAATGAAAAATATTTTCACTCCTGCTATGTAGAGATATACTGATCTCTACAGGTACCCGTTTCAACAATTACAATGCTTCTTGTTAATGTTTGCAGAGGAAGAGATCACATTACAACAGCGACATCAGTTTTAAAATTATCCTTTCTGATGCTTTCACTTAGGTCAGGAAAGCCAGAGATAATAGAATACTTTCAGCCTAACTACAGGTATTTTGCTTGAGCAGATTACAGGACTATTATTTAATGAATTATAAAATGTAAGTCATACTGTACTAACTTGTGCTTCACAGAGGATGAAGTGTTACACAGCTCTACTGAAAAACCTTTTCCTCCCTCATCTTTAAAACTTTAAATTACTGCAAAAGGTTTTGCAGTCTCTTCAACAGCTTGTGTGCTAAGAGGTAATTCATTCTTTGAAACACTGCTCAACCTCTTGCTATATTTTATGACATCTTATACAAATTGTAACATATATATTAGCAAATAATATCTTTATGAGCAATAAACATTGAGTTCTGATTAATCAATGAGAAAGTAACTTAAGATTTACAAATCAAATATATATTTATAATGGGGTTCACTGGACATGAAAGGGCTAATGGAGGTACTACAAACCTGAAATTCAGGTGGCATCAAGATTTGGCCCATCCTGATAGGGTTGAACCCTTGACAACACCTGAGATCAAGCAATCTACTTCAGCTGCAGACCTGAACCTCATCATATCTAACTAAATCCCAGCTGCAAGACCTGCAAAATCCCTGTTTCAGAAGAAAACAGAAAGTATGAAAACAATATATGAAGTCTACACAGAAAGAATCAAAGGCAAATGTGTTTAAGTACTGCTGAGTACCAAGCAGCCTCATATCTCACATCTTAACTGTAACCAGAGACTGCCATTGTTGTAGAGGATGAGCCAAAACAATCATATTCTCATCTGTCAATCATCCTTTCAGTGTTTTGTATTGGCCTGGAATCAGTACTTTTTAGGTAGGGTGGCATCAAACTTCTAGAAAGAAGTTATGTGAATCTGATAGACATTTTTTTAATTCATGGGTTGTTGCAAGGTTCAGTAAAGAAGTCATAAAAATATCAAAGTTTTCTTTGGCAACTTGAACTTCAAGATAGTTATTGTATATTCCAGGACAGATAGAATCTAGTAATTCTTCAAATTTTATCAATAATGTATCATAGGCATGTTATTCTCAAAAACCAAAATAAAATCCAACTTCAAAGTATGCTTGTTCTGTACTAATTAAAAAAAAAAAAAAGTCTGAAGAGGGAGAAAATAAACAAATAGGAGATACAGATTTCTGTTGAATTCTGCATATATTAGAAAGTATCAGAAGCATTGAGAGATCCTGTGACTGTATATATAGCAGCTGCCTCTGAAACTCTGTGGACAGTATGTTTCCCTGTAGACCTTTTAATTTCATGAAATCTACCCATCTGCCACTGAGGGGAGTGTGAAATGGGAACTTGGTGGGGAAAAAAGCCATATAAGTAGGTGAAGTGAGAGAATATTCTCTGTGCAATGGCTAAACAATGCAATACTAAGATACTGTGATACTAAATGTTTCTGTATCACTTTGAAACCAGACTATAAACTTCCCTTTTTGTTGCAAACGGAGATGATCAGCTATAGCCTATATGGGTAGGGTTCATTTTGCTTGGCATTAACTATCTACCGCACAGGTGCCTACAGCTGGATGAGCTGTCTAGGTTCCCACCAAAATCAATAGAGACCTGGTTATTGAATTTAGGATACAGTTCACCTGACTCCTATCTGATTATGCTGCTGCCTACTTCAGGAAGAGATGAATCATACCCTAACATGACTTAACTGACCAGCTCTGTGCTGTCTATAACACAAGGCTGTGATGACTTGCTCAGATACAGAGGCCCTTGCTGTAGTCAGCAGCACGAAGCCAGAAGAAGAATGCTACTAAACTCTTGTTCATTTAGGGGGTCCCTCGGCTGAGAAGATGCTGGTATCCAGAGGAGACTCTGGCTCCAAGCAGGCTGTGTAGCATGCCCATGCTCCCATGTCCTTCAATAGACAAATGACTGATGCGTGCACGTGTCCCCAGGGCACCCTTCATCAAAACTTAAAATTCGAGTGAAGACCATTATAGTCATAAACCAGGAACTGCTCAAGAGTAAAGTGGTATGGTAGTTCTTTAATAGAATTTTTCACAAGTATTCCATATACAATAATTGAGAAGGTATTTGTTTGTATAGATTGCCTTGGAGACAGATGGACTGATATAAATATTATTCTTTAAAAAGAATTTATATGGCAATCACACTTTCAATGGCTTAAGCATTTGTAAATTCCTTCCCTCCCCACTGAGACTAACTACAGCAAAACTAATTTAACTCAGGGTAGCATATTCACTAGTATGGGAAAGATAGAAAATCTCCCTAGGATGTCATATGCTGGAAACATTTGTGTAAAATTATTGACATAGAAGGGATGGCTTCCTGCACTTTGGAAAATTGTTTATATAGCAAAGCCCTCAGTGATCTCTCATGAATCAGGGCCCCTATGTGATGAATACCTAACCAAATCTAAGAGTTCATCTCCCTCCTGAGGTTATGATAAAAAGTTCTAAAAACATATGACATTGCACCAGTGAGGTCCAAAATTACATGGAGCTCTCCCTGGGCCCCGTACTCCAATCTATTTGATTGACAGGGCAGTGGGTCCATGTCTTAGAAATTCTAACTGGCAGGATCTTAGAGGACAGTTATCAAAAGTGGGACGCTCCTTGTTGGATCTACTTTCATTGCTGAATTGGTAGCATTCTTTACATTCTTATATATTAATATATGTGCATACATTTACAATTCATATGTCCGTAACTACTTCTCCCATCACAGCATCATGCAGGAAATGTCTAATGTTTACCATAAATTGTTGCCATTCTTTCTGCTTTACAAACCAGGCATACAATTTAGCTCTGCCTCAGCTGTAGCCATTTCCTGACAAAGTCATTTGTACAACTCTTGGGAATTTTTTCTCTTTAAATGCCATAATATTTCTCTGCTAAATACCCCAAATCCCCATTATTTAACTAACTCATGAAAATAATCCTTATTCTATTGTCATTTCTCACTTCAAGGTTGACCTTCTGAAATATTTTCCCCAGTTATCTTTTGTCACTTTCAAGTCCAATTGTTAACAGCAAAACCAACAATTTTTTTCAACAGTTCATTACTAGGTAGTAGTCTTTCCTAGTTTAAGTGGCTGCAGATCATCTGAAATGCGCAGACTTAAAATCAAGAGTTAACAAGAACTTCACTGGCCCTTTTGTTGATAACTAGGAAAGTGCACTGTTAAGATGAAGAATAAAAAAGGAAAGTTAGTCAAGAAGTAGGCCTGCATAAGAAATTAGCCTTGCAGGAAGGTTATGGAAATCAGCTGTTGATCTAGGGACCTGAAAAGTGAGATACACTTATAGAAGAATTCCAGAGCAACTTGCTGGTACTTCTCCAAATGTAGGCAAAAATTCAAGATGTTCTCAGGTTAATGTATAAAACACAGATAGTGTAGGAATAAACATTTTGGAAACAGGCAAAAGACAAAGACAGCAGAGGGAGGACAAATACTGTTATGCATACAGTTATGTATTTAACATATATAATTAAGCAGGGCAATTATTGAGCTGAAATTACTCAAGTCATGCAAGAAGGTATAGAGACTATCAAAAGACCTTAATTGAAGCAAAAGGCCTTTGAAGTTCATGAGTGTTGTGAATGTCAGGTAAGGGCAAAAGGGTTTTAGCTGGAAAGAAACTGAATGTGATTTGAGAAGTGGGGTGTAAAACCAGGACATTCCTGAAGGCTGATAAAAAACAAGCTGAAAGAAAACTGAAGTAATAAATGTAATAATATTCAGCTGATATTATTTAGTATTAGCTACATAGGTCTATCAGTCTACCTGCTCCTTTGAACTCAGCTGCAAAGAAATCTGTGAGAAAAAGCAATCCATGATGAGAGGAGAGATTTCATAGATTCATAAAATATCCTGAGTCAGAAGGGACCTATAAACTAGACTCCTGAGTTTAGCTCCTGAGCTGTACATTTCAAGCTGTACCTTTTACATTTAACAGGATTACATTTTATAAAGAAGCAATCGACAAATAAATATTACTTATCATTTTTGTGTTGAATGAGAAGCTTAAAGCAGTGCAAAAGAACAAGGTAACAAAACCCATAATATTCTGTTTCCCCACACTCTCATTTGCCAGACCTATGAGCATAACAAACCTGACTTCTATGTTACATGACACACGCCCTTCAAAGAATCATTTCCAGAGAGGACAGCTGCTAATTATTTCCAAATGTTTTGTTAGAGTTTCGATCTTCAAGACACTTTGGATAACCTGGGTAATGGAACTGATTCCTTCCCAATGTCCTGTCAGTTGCTGGGGTGAACCTTTTCTGGCCAAAATCAACACCACTGTAGTTACTCAAATCACTGGACTTGGTAGGGCTACTTACACCATGCAGCAATGCAAGATCAACATTTATAGCCTTACTTTAGGTTATGCTATTTAAAGCAAGATGATTTACTCTGTCAGGACTCATGGTGCAACTACTTGAAGATAAATCATTGTTCAAGTATGTTCAGTCAAAAAGATAAACCCAACAAACTCTCCCTTGCTATAACCTCTCTCAGAAATAATGACAGAGGTCAGAGATGTAATAGCTAACTACTCATTCACCCTTTTCTGCCAAAACCACAAAAGCAAAAATCAGTCAGCCTAGTCTATCTGTGAAGACACATTAAGTCTAGTGAGATTCCAGAATATCCAGCTGGAAAACTTAACTACTTATTATCTCAATGCACTGATAGAGAAGATATCTCTCTCTCCCAAAACTACCAATTTTCTTAAGTCCACTGTCCCCAAAATAATTCTGCAACTGCATTATTTAACATTTGGGTCAATAGCAATATGGGTTAAGCTGAAAACCAAATACAGTACAAGCGGTAGAAAATATTTTCAGAATTTTTCTGCTTGAGGAACATAAGACTTCATGAAAGACAAATGTTTTCTTCTGGATGATACAAAAAAAAATCCAACCCTACTCTAATATTATGATAAAATGTGGAAAATCTCACACAGCCAAACTTCATGTTATTTACTCAGCTTTGCTTTCCATACTGAAATCCAGTACTCTACAAAAAAAAAGGAAAAAGGAAAATAAAAAAAAAAAAGGTTATTCGGTCTAGACAATTACTGCTGTGGACTACTAAAACACTGGTGAGTTAAACAAAGTCCAGTATTACCTCCAGTAATCTATACCTCCCACCACAAGGAGAAGGATATGCCCAAAATACATTTCTAAATACCTGTTAACTAAAACTGTATGAACAGAGGATGCAAAAGCTTTATGGGATATCATTACATATTTGTGGGAGTGGTTATAGGTTTTATTCCACTAATTGGTCAATACATCCAAAAACTCCCCTGGAAGAGAAATCTAGAAGTCTTCCTAAACATGGATCTTCTTTAATATTTGCTAGAAATTCTGTGCAAATGTATGTCAGACTATTCAGACTGCACTAAAAAAGGTTTTCATACTATGCCTCTTTCCATCTATCTGCTTTTTCTGAATCTTCTATTATGATCAAACAATAAATATTCTGTTTGCAAAATCTTAAAGAATTATCGCTATGCAGCACCCTAGGATGTGTATCTTTCTGCATCTCTAGTGTTTCCAGTTTGCTTTGTACTGTATGGTCATTCTACATCCTCAGAGGACAAAGATACCAAGATCTCTTCAATAATAATACAATAGCAAAAGTATGCTAACCAGCTAGAGAACGAATCCAAAATCAGACACACAACTGCTCAGATTAATGTATCACTCAGAATTATGTTGTCCTGGCTTGGGGTGGAGCAGAGCCAACTTTCCATTCAGTGAGACAGGCTCAGGCTCTTGCTCTTACTTGTTCCTGTAGCAATCACAGTTGGCATACTTGGTTGTTTACCCTGTGGAAGCGTTGCACTTGTGGGGAGGTGTGGGCAGGTCAGGTGACCCGAACTGACCAACAGGCTATTTTATCCCATCTGCCATGCTCAATGTAAAAGCTGAAGGATCAAAGCAGGTCATATTGGCTCCTCTTCAAAGGTTCTTCTTAAATGAGGAAGACCGTGTGAGTTCATGTACCTTTGAACCCCATCAGAGTGTTCTGGAATCCAGCTCACATTTGTCACTGAGTCTGGATCCTTATTGATGCTTGCTTCCTGCGAGCTTGATATGGTTTTGTATGTATTTTCACATGTATTGTATCTATTTCATTATTTCCTTCTTTATTTTTTTTATTATTATTTACTTAAAGTAGTTTTTTTAGTAGCTCTCTATCTCACTTCTTCCTTTCCTTGGAGGGAACGGTGGGGAAGAGCACCTGTTGTCTTGTCACTGGTCAGCCCAAACCACAATAGTCAGTATACGCACATTTAGAATTAAGTTAGGTATGATTCTTTACCATTTGCTAAAATTCCATTTTTTAATACAATTGACATTACAAATGCTGATATTCTGAGTCAGACAATAAGCTGATAGTATAAAAAAACCAACCCCTAATAATAATGCCTTGCACTTATTTTCTAGGGCCACAAAACTATTCTAATTTTAGTAGACATTTGTTAAAGGGTCTCAGGAATACCTCTTAATCTTAAGTTTCACTTACCCAGTCTATTTTATCCATATTCCAATACTTTTTTAAGTCACGGAACTGCATTAGCATCCCCTTCAGGCCCACAACAATAATGCTTGCTAGCACACACTGCAAAGAAAAAAAACCCAAATGCCATTTGTGGAATTGGTAGTGAAAACAAATGCTCTTTCTTCAGTTTTGCAGTCAATATTATATCTGAATTATCAGAATACTCAAGTTAGTGTTTCAAAAATGGGATATGCACAGGTATCCTTGTCACACAAGCATAACAGTGTCAAACCCAATTTTTCTTTACTGAAGGCTGTTTATAGGCCAATTGATTGTGAGAAAATGACAGAAACTTCAGGATGCCCCAAGACTCTATGTACATTGCCAGACCAATGCCAATCTGCCATAGTTTGGGGGACTGGGAAGCAAATCAGCACTCAACTTCTACATAGTGAAAAATTTTAATTCCCCTTCTTTATTCTCTAGAGAATGCCTCTAGAACAAATAAAAAAAATTCATTAACTTTGAGGTAAACAATTTATTTTTCCCCAAATTGGGAAGGGGATGAAGAAATCATCTGGAGCCAAAAAGGA
This sequence comes from Pedionomus torquatus, assembly GCA_013398155.1. Lineage (NCBI taxonomy): Eukaryota > Metazoa > Chordata > Aves > Charadriiformes > Pedionomidae > Pedionomus > Pedionomus torquatus. The sequence goes on from VZRU01012323.1 coordinate 424,618, forward strand.
TGGAGTACAAAGCATGAACTTGCAGTGCATGGGTGGGGAACGCTGAAAAAGCACACCAGAAAAGAAATAAAATATCAAGAAAGCAACTTACAGAGAGATTGGGTGTTCTTTTGTAAATATGGCCAAAAAAAAAACCTATAGGAAAACAGTCAATATTTACATATAACAAACACCAAAAAAAATGTATGGAGGAAAGCAGTATAATAAAAAAAGAGACATATTGTGCATCTTTGTTCAAGTGTTCTTACTCTGCATGAGTAAAATAAGCTATGAAAGAATCTGTGCTTGAAAAGGGAGAACTTTCATGGGACACTGTAAACAATAGCATGAAGTAAATTTAAAATACAGTTGAGCTAGAATTGCACATGGCAGAATTACAGATAATTTCAGAGCTGTACTTTGTGTCTTTGGCATGCCTCTGATTAAAATTAACTTTTAATTTGTAGTACCAAAAGCTAGATATAACCTGTGTGAAAACACACCACGTTGCTTTACAGAGCCTTAGCATAGAACATGTATTTCATGACAGAAATATTAGAATATCTCATAATCTTTCTGTAATTAAGCTTAGATCACTATCTACAATCACTTGTGTCAAATTTATTTGAAGAGCAAAGTCATAAACCATACACATAGCTGGAAAAAAAATGTAGATCTTCATTAATTTCTACACGTTGTCAGTTTACAAATCCACAGCAATCTGGATGTATACTTTTCATAAACTATGTGCCAGAAGTAAGCAAAAGATAAATGTTTCATTACATATTTACATGATAGTCTACATATGCAACTATGTATGTGTGAACATACATATCTACATATATTTTGTTGTCACCTCTGTATTTTATGATTTTGAGACTTGCTGTGCCTTTACTATTCTTTCTCCTACTGAAATTAAATAGAGCTAGTAGGTAGTACTGTCTTTCCCTGAAATAAATTATATCATTAGAAGTTGTTTGACATTATCTTTAAACAAGAAAGTAAGTACCGTACCATAGGCAGCCAGTACAGCATAGGTCCAATTACATAGATCACCACAAGAATTAACGTACAAGAAATAAGGCAAGCCACCTAAAACAAATAAACAAGAAAAACAGATTATTCAGTCTAACAACAACAACTAATAATTAAATACTGCAAAATGAAGAATGGGATGTTGAAGATGTGAGCTATTAAGATATCTATGAATGGCAATTGCAAATAATTTCAGTTTTAATCTCTGGTGGTTACCTTCAGCTAACTACAGCGAAAATCTAGCAAGAGATCTCAGTATCTGTGCTTGACCCTGACCCACAGCAGCACTTACACACTGGGTTATTAAGTGGAGTGTGTGTGTGCAATATCTCATCCCAGAAGTTCCACAGCACCCACTGTCATTCTGTAACATATTTACAGCCATGCACCCTGTGTTGCACTGAATCACAGATCTGCCATAGCACTGGGCAAAAATGACATATGGAAAATTGTATTGTCATTTTTGTGCAACGAAAGATTTTTAACTTCTTTTACTTTTAGATCAACACCAAAAGGAAACTATTGTGTTAAATCAGCATGATTTTATGTTAATATCAGTGGAGTTAACTTGAGAAAATGTAGAACAATATTTTAAACATATATTCAAAAATTTAATTCATGCACGTGACATGAATCCAGACAAATATATGGTCTAAGAATTATATATTTCTTCACAGTATTATATGGTATTAATCTGATGGAAACTACACTAAAATTGCAGTCTCCTGCTCCACTCTGCTAAGAAAATAGAGTACTTCTGGTGTCATTAACATACAGTCCAGATTCACAGAAGGTTTTTGACGATAAGTAGACAGATGCTCCCTTTATTTTTATATTGATAATATGTTTCTTTACTAAAATAATTAGGTTTCATTTTAAGAGACAAGTTGTTAAAAACAAAACCAGACAAGTTGTTAAAACACTAGAGAATTAAAGCCATGGTGTACTTAAAAATACCATCAAGAAGGATAGACAGAGTGTTTACAGAAAAAGCAGAAAAAGGGACACAAAATCTGCTGGTAAAGTCACAAGGAACTTTTCCCTCTTTCTGCCTTCCCAAAAAGAAAAAAAGAAGTGTTGTTTCTATTTGAAGAACTTTTCTTGCCCATCACTCCTGGTTTCTCTCAGGAAAGGGTATCACTGAAGAATAAATGACATCACTGAAACCCATCCAAAGGCATTGGAGGAAAAAAAAAAAAAAAGAAAATAANAAAAAAAAGGCAAGTCTGAGCCCCTGAAAGGTTCTTCACATTTCTTTCATGATGTAGGTCAAATTAAACTGACTTTTCTCTACACAGTCAAAGCAACCCCCCACTCTTCTTCTTCATGTGATCTGACCAACAATTATCAAAGATGTTCTTCTCATCTTTTCATTCTGCCTAGACAGTCCCAAAAGTAGAGTCTTGAGCAGACATGCTGCTTTCCAAAAAGAAGGCAGAAGAGAGAATTTTATGTTTATCAAGGTACTCTTATAGTGCTAATGCATGGTCACACTCTCATTTTTGGTTGCAGGCTGTGCTATACTGTGAAACTGCTGGATCAAACCAAGCAGATGCTTCCCTTTTTTACCATGTACTTCCTACCTTGACATCAAAACATGATGGTTTATTTTTCCATTTCATATATTGAATAACCTTCTGTTGTGGCCTTTGTCTGCATGTACCAGAGCCAAAGTGCTCAAATACCCTATATGCCTTCAGGTTATCCATATAGGTCTTCAGATTACCCTAAAGTTTCCTTTGAAAAGATATGATGCAGTACAACTGCAAGTTGTACAGACAATATGTTAACATGTTACAGAAGAGAAGGTCTACGAGGATGGGGGCACATGATACGACATTGATTCCAACTCAAAGATTTGAGGTAGCTAATGGCAGAGTGGTAGCTAAACTATTTGCATATAAATGATTTTAAAGATGATTATTGGATAAATTATTCATTATGATTAATCGACTTCACAGTACTGTCTAGGTTAATTAGCAAGTAATTTACATGTGAAGTTTTGAAATAAACCCCCCTATCATTTCTTAGTATTGTGGTACCTGCATGAGAAAAAATTGCAGGACATGATCAAGAAAAAATAGCACCTACAGGCTGCTGGTTAGCCTTATTAGTTGTACCTCATTACCCTTTCCTTTGAACTTTACACAGACAAGAGTAACAGCTATAAAAAGAAAATAGCAAAACAATGCAGAGGACATAACATTTATGGGGTAGGATGCCACTGAGAGACCCTCGAGTTTCCGAGGAAGAAGGGAGAGACAGTGGTTAGAGGCTGCCCCAATGGTGTCCCTGCTGCAGTGGCCCTTGTGGTACCACCATATGCAAAGGTCACAGATGAACAGTTTACCACTTTTCTTGTTCATGGGCATGGTTTGGACAGGTAACAGCCTTACAGGGTCATAGCTATAATTTTCATCAATTGCAGTTCCCTCTTTTCTGAGCTACTGCCATAAGAACTCGTGGGTGTAATTTCCATCAGTAGGAAATACCCCAAAAAGTCTTTAAAAACTAGAATGCCATCTCAATGGGCTCAATGAATATTGAGGGACTAGGCAAGTGCACCATGTTGCAAGGCAAAAGTTGAGAGACTACTTGTTTTTTTTTTACAAAACAGCTCTTAAGGTTACTTTCACTTTATTTTGCAAATAAGGTAGAAGTAATAAATTAAGTCTGATTTTTTCTAAAACTTCAGCTTAGCCTGTACCACTAAGTCCATTAAACACCATTAGAGGGCACTTTTGTTACAGTGCTGGCAAATTCACATAAAACTGAAAGGGCTTGCGTGTAGTTTTCTGAAGTCTGAAAACACAGCTCCTAACCTCCTTACTACCATGAACTTTAACGTTTATATTGAATTAATCAGGTAAAAATGGATAAGTGGGACTATTAGCTTTTCTAGTAAGGCAGTCCCTGATAAGGTGCAATTCCATGAAAACTGTTAAAAATGACAGGGCAGAGTCATTTCCCAGGATAGAGGAAAAGGCATAATAAGGAAATGCTATGGATAAAACAGTAGAAGTTTCAGTGAGCAGTATCATATCCTTAATTCTTTTACATATTTCCTTGTAACCCATTACCTGTGTTTTGGCACCTGTACTGTATAACAGTGCTGTCCGTCCCATCGCTGCAGCACTTGGTATGCAAAAGAAAAATGAAGGAATCACGTTGCTGAGACCGTGAGCCAAAAATTCCTGCAAAGTTGTTAAATAGAATATGTTTTTTTCCTATTGATTTGTCATTTCAATGCTTCTTTGTCAACAAAGGAATAAATATTATGCATGCAAATATAAGCAATAACAAATGAGGGCCATATTTTTGAGGGGAAAATATCACATATGTACATGAGAAAAGATGTCCCAACATGCTGTCTTCTCACAACTCAGAATTAATTTGAATGATACAGCTGCTGAATCAGGTTCATCAAAAGCATGAGGCACATTTTGTTCACAGAATAAATGGTATTGCTAAGTTCTGAAGATGAAATTCATCCAAAATATTTACATCTTAAACCACATCTGCTTTTTAACAGGCCAAATTCTCGAGTAGTGGGATCTGGACAGTGTCCAGGCTGTTTCTGGCTTATGATTCTATTGGAAAAAGACAGTCATTGATTTTTATTCTTTTAGAGCACGCTTTAGTGAAAGTGAAGTATGGTAGCAATATTATCTGCATGCTGTCTTTCATTACAAATATAATTGGTGTTGATTCACAGTCAAAATGCAGACATATCTGAATAAAGATATATAGAAGAAAAACTGGGGAAGACACCTTGTATCTGCAGCCTGAGCTGAACAGTGTTTTCTAAGCAAGCACTTTCCCAGACTATAAAGAGCTCATTCATCTCCTGAGGGCAAGGGGAAGAGAACATCCCAAGACTGCTAGAAGAGCTGAGGACACAAATGGTCTTGCATCCAGCCAGGGCAACACCTGATCATGTTTTTCTTCACAGCACAGGACAACACCTCCTTAAAGCTCCCCAGACAGTCTTGCACACCCACAGAAGCCCTTTGCTGGGTCCCTGAACACAACAAAACTACATCAACCTGCTGCCACTGTAGCCTCTGTCCTCATGAAGGTTTTGCTCTTTTTCTCCATTATCTGATGCACACACACACATAGTTTCCAACAACTCAGTAATTAAGCTGTGTAAGCCACTAGTTCTCCAAAGGTATAGAATACCTTTGGAGACATACAGGTTGCTGTGCTCTATTGCGTGCTCTTGAGAGAAGACAGTATATTGCCCTGAAGCCCAACTTGCATTAAGCTCGAAACATTTTCCCTCTGCTCCCTACAAAACATGGCTCTGAAGTATCAACAGAAATTCATGGCAAAGAATTTACTCTGAAAAAAAAATTAGAGACCTGAGTAGACAAGAATGTTTCTACCATATTTTCCAATGCCAGAATGGTAGAAGACATGCACTGATATAGCAAGACTGACCTGACTACATAGGGTGTTCAAATAGACCTCCAGCTGCAAAACCAACTGTTCTTTATTCAACCTTATGTTGTTTGTCCCAAACCAGTGAAGAGAAAGGTTGAGACAACATTGTCATCACACCATACTATTACCAGTTATCTAAAATGGAGTGTTTCTTGCCACAGTGCTTGAATAATTGCCTCCACAGATTTCCAGTTGGCTTAGAATTAACCACCCGCTATGACCAGCAGTGGGCTAGTTGAGACAGAAAACATCCCGCTCTTGTTTATGCTTGCCCACTGTAAAGTGAAACATTGCACAGAAAGATCCTATGGCTGCAAATTTGGCAACACTGTCTGAACCCACTCTGTTTCTTTTATATAAATAAACCTTTATTTCAAATGAGGCTTTACTTGCATAAACTTCATTTTATAATATCAGATATGTCCTGGGGCTATAAGCACCTAGTTTATTTTTAAAACTGCTTTGTTTCTTTAATCAGTGCCTGATTTAACATCTTAGCTGGTCTTTAAGAGCTCAGCTGCCAGAGGAGAAGTTGTTTGTCTTAAAACACTGGAAAAATGCTGTAACACCCAAACTGGCTGCTGGATGCACCAAATACAGTATTATGAGATTATTCTGGAGAATGCATTTCCCCAAAAGGAGCAGATCAACCAACTAGGGTGTTCTGCAGAGCTTATTTGTACTAGATTTGCAATTTACTGTGATTATTGGAAGGCCTCAAGATGTCATATGGAACTCACCCTTTCCTACTGGTCATTCATCTGTAACACATTTCCAGAATGATGAAGCAAGGAGAAAGAGCTTTACCTGGTTATCATCCACAGTATATTTAAACTTTTTAGCAGAGGCTTTGGCAAGAGCTAGTGATGCTACATAACCAACCAATGCTACTCCAAAAGCTTCCGTGACTACTTCAGGCAGGACATTCATGGGTGGTGTTTTCGGTGATGGTAACCTATAAAAAAATAAATAGTCCTTTTTGCAAAGCCCAGAAGATAATGTCGATTGCAAATAATGAAAATATAAGAAAAACAATATTTGCATGCACAGCTTATCTTTTTAATATCTGTGAATTTACATTTTTCAATATTTTAGATAAATAAGGTCTGTGGGGAATGGCAGGAGAGAATTTGTACAGGTAGGTGGAACAGTGTTAGATGGCGTATTCCATTTGTAAACTTAAATTTGAAAAATTATACATGGATCTTTATAAATTAGCTCCCCCACTGACAGATAAAACCAGCAACCTTTTCCCAATTTTCTAGTGCACATTTAAAAACCCTCTATTGTATATATTTTTCTCTTTTTATAAATGGCTTTCCTGTGAAGTTAAAATTTTTAAAGCAATTTAGTATTCTCATATGTTATGGACGGTATGGACATTTATTCCACATAATGGAGATCTTCTAATGGGAACTGCAATAAAACACCTCAGTTAAGAACCAAATCATCCCAGATTGTTTCTGTAGTCCACAAAAAGACTTTAGCCTCTCCAGAGCACAAATCTCACCACCTGAGACCCAAACCACATTGAAGGTTTCCAGCACTCCTCACTGACATTTCAGTTAGATATTCGGATAAGTGCCTAAAAGTACACAGGAATGATCCAGGCTTCTGCTTGTATTTTTCAACACTATAGAATCTCCTGTGAGATTAGACAGAAAATGAGCTTCTGATTAAAGCTGCACCAATGCAGTTTAGCTGTTCATAACACATATCAAAAGGGTACACTTAACCCTGTTTAATCTCAGATACATAACATGTAATAGCATGCCCTAAGTACTTAAAAACCATTTTCTCAAATAGAGACTTCCCTTATTTTACTTCTGTCCATACAAGCTGCCACATATGTTGCACTCATTCTGTACTTCGTAAAATGTAGGGAAACCCTGCAATTTCCAAAAAGGGAACACAACAGCTATTCTATTCTTTACCAACATTTTGAGTTTGAATAGTCTCTCCAATTTCACTTTCTAGATTATACTGAACATTTTCTTCTCTTCAAAGTCATGGAGAATAATGTATCATTATCTATAGTCAGAATACTCTTTTCTAGATTTTGATTAGATAATCATCTAGATTATCTAATTCCTTTACATTTCCTCAGAAAATCCATTTTCTAAAATTACTATATTGGTGAGTGGAGAGTAATTAAATGTAGTAGTCTACGAGCCTTACCCAAGTGCAAGTCCTTTCTGCTACAATAATCCAAGGCAACCCTCAAAAGCAGGTTGCAATAATCTTGCACATAGTGCCCTGTCCTCCTATCATACATCCATCAGCCATCATCATCATGTACTTAGTACCTACTTTTTATTCCATAAAGTAGTGAAAAGACTGAAAAGGTACAAGAAATTCTGCTTTTTTATGATGCTATCTAAGCAGATATACCTTCTTAGCATGGGGTTCCATTTTGAAAGAGCATTTGAGAAGGCTGGAAATGAACATAATAGATTTTTACCATTTCTTATTTCAGAAAACTACTTTGACCTCTTCAGAGACTGTTCTCAGAAATGAACATATTTAAAAGCCACAAGCTAATAAAAAACATATTACCCTTCAGGAATATGTCCCACAACTTCCAGCCCATAGATGTATTCCATATCAGCATAGTAGCAGGCAACGGATGTAGCAATTATCTATTAATTCAACACAGAAAAAGATGTTATGTTTCTAGTACTTTTAGCTTCTCGTGCAGTCCCCATTATTGCCATACCTAAGAACATGACAGTGTTCATGCATTCATCCTTAGATCAACACAGTAAGACAGGGAAAAATTATTGTGAAAATTTTGGGAAATGTGGAAGACAGTCAAAAGAAACTAAGATATGGATACAATAATGAATTTAGAAAAGATGTCTGAAGAAGGACAATGGTGGAATTTGGATGTTAATGAAAGGGATCTGAACAGATCTCTGTAAAGCCTCAGGCATCTTGCCAGTCAGTGTCTAAACTGCCTCTGTGCAACACATGCTCCAGACCGCTGCCATTCACATGAGCACCTTAAAATAATTAATAATTTAGGTATTCCTGAGTAGTGGCATTCAGCTGAAGTTCTCTGAGCACATCTAATCCAGACTGGAAGTGTCAACTTTGGCAGAAAACACAGCAGAAGGTGTGGTTACTTCTTATATTTATTTTCCTGCAGGTATAAATTTTGCTGAGAAATTTGGTCCTGATGAGCTTCACACTCAATTCTTGTACTTTTTATCAGATGGACACACAAATCCCAATAGAAGAAGCACAGGTTCCAGTCGGTGATCTTCAATTTGCTAGCACATTTTATTCAGTATTTTTCAAAAGACAACACAGAAACAAACGTTCGCACTACCTTTTTTTTTTTTTTCCCAGAATTTTACCCGAGAAAAATTATTCTTTTTTAAATAACTCCTTCCAGCAAAAGAATAGTAACTCTGAAGGACATGAGGACATGCACATTGTTTTTGGGTTTGTTTTTTTTTTTAGTTTTCTTTTAGAGGTCAAGAGAAAAACAGAAATCTTCTGTCACACTGCTGGCTATTTGACTATAGTTTAATCCTTAAAGTGGAGATGCAACAACTGATTTCATTTTAGCATAAACCACGTGAAAGGAAAATGGTAAGTAAAATTACAGAAAACAATAGCTTAGGTATTTGACTTTGTTGTAGATAAATAGCAAGCAACATGTAAGCCACAGCCACCCAGCACAAGACTTGCCTAGAGTTACAATGTGCCTGTTACTTTTTGTTCTCTATTTCAAACTTCTTACACTTTAGCGTTCTAGGCTTCATGTTCTTGTGATTATGTATAAAGTAGTAAGCACATGAAAAATGTTATACAAATTGGGAACGTATGTCGCTTCTTTCTGAATTATTTAGCCAAACTATTTCCTGTTCTTACATTTAACATCCAGCCATGAAAATTAGCTATCCATTTAATAAGTGGCAGGTGTGGGTAACTATAGACAATACAGTAAACTGCAGTGGTTCAATGAAACTTTGTAAAGCAGAAAGTCTGGTGTTTGATTTTGTACTTACCAAAACTAGATCGATGGGAAGAACAACTTTAATATTTCTCTGAAATTTCTCATTCAGTTCTTTAACAAGAACCAGCACCACAATGCTTAGCAAGGAGAGAAGTAAAGCCTCCAGCTGAACTGATCTGATATTCTCAAATACGTAGGCATAAATCTACAGTGAACAACAAACACAGGTCATAAAATGTATCATTTTGGGTCACATGCTATGGCATATTTTACATAGCCTCAGACATCTCAAATAATCTGTAAGAGCTGAATTAATTCTGCAGGAGCTGAGTCATCTGACAAACTGGCCTACACTTAAGATTTTGCAAGGAAGAATTTATTATTGCTAAAATGCTATGGACTTTTGAATAGTAAAAAAATGCAGTGAATATTTGTATATATATCTGGATTTACAAATTTCCATTGGTAGAAGCAAGCAAGGAAATTCCAGTAAATGTGGTGTGCAACTTTTTCTTACTCAGTCTTATTCAATTCAGTAAGATAAATGAGTGTTGCATGAAAACATTAAGAGAAACCTCCATGCTCAAAGATTTGTTTTCAGTGTCCATAGCTTGTAACATCCATCAACACTAATAGTAAAAGTTACTCCAGAGGAAAAATTTTTAAAGACAGAAAGGGAAAGAGAAAGACAGAGAGAAAGAATGAAAACAGAAAGAATGAAAACAGAAAGAAAAACACAATAGTGGATGGATGGAAAGAGAAGCAAAAGGAATTTTTCCAAAAGATCATCTTCTCAGGGCATCCTCTCAAGAGCACAAAGGGGTCCATCCACATATTTTTCCAGAGTAACTATAGCTTCCCCAGGGCACACTCACTCTCCCTGTTGGTTGCTCCTGACTGTTACACAAGCAGTGCTCCATGGGGCACACTTGGGTCAGGTCCAGATGCTGCACACTGATTAGCCATCCAGCTTTGCGTGTGTACGTACGTTATTATCTAGTTAAATAAATAATATTATCTACTAAGCTGTGCTTCTTTCCCCAGCATAAATTTACAAGTTAAAAGCTGCAAAGCTAGACATAAAAAGAGAGTAGGGGATGAAGCAATGATTCACACATCAGTGACAAGTGCTTTCCAGGGGAAACTCTCCACAGCAAGATGCAGGAATTGTGAGGGTTGGGGCACATGAGACCACGAAGTCCTGCTGCAGCAGGATCTAGGATGTTGGGGAATGGCTGCATCACTGCAAGTGAGGGGCAGACTACAGTGCTAAGAGAAAGAGGAGACTGGAACAGAACTATGAAGCTGCAAATGGGAGGCCCTCAGCTTTTCAAAGGTTATGGTGTGGTGCAACATGCTGTAAAATATGGTTAGAACAATATAGTTGGGTATATGATGAAGAAAGGAAATATGGTGCTGAAGATAAGGAATATGTGGAATAGAAATATGGAATAGGAATAGAATGTCCAACAGTGATGAGTAACAGAGGTCTCTGATGAAGAATGCAATGCTGTAAGAAGCAGATTCAGAATAATGCAGTTGTCTTCACACTAGTACAGATGACACAGTTATCAGTGAACCATAATTTCTGTTCTACTCTGAATTTGAGGATCCAGAAAACGAGGCCTAAATCAGTATCATAACAGATTAACAGAAAGTAGTGAAAGAAAACCACAAGGTTACTGGAATGGTTAGAAAGGCTGAAGAAATTTAGAGTGAATTTCTGTCCCACTACAAAAAGAAATAATCATATTCCTATCACAAGTTATTTTCAGGCCTCATGAATAACAGCAGGAGTCCATTGCCTACAGGAAAAGAGATGCATGAAAATGGATATAATACACATGCTTCCTAAAGCTGCAAGATAAAAAACAAGGTAGGCTCAGTCCCTAGAATGTTCCATTTATATTCTCAGAATTATGTGTAGCCTGAAATGTAAACCATATACAGAACAGAAGTTAAAATCTAAGATGTAGAGGATGTAGACTGCATCACAAGTAACCTCTTTTTAAACCACAATATTATAGACAAATCAAGCAACTGAGGCTTGAAATAATAATATTTAAAAAAAAAAAAGGAAAAAGAAAAAGGTATTTTCTCTGGCAACAACTAAGATGACCACTAAAATAAATGAAAAGTGACACTTGTACTTTTATCAAAATAAGGATTAATAACTTTCTGCCACAGAGAACCCATTCTCAAATGCATGTATAAAGATAATAAGGTTTGACAGTTTGGAGCTTAAGTAGAAGTGCCAGGAAAATTATCTTAGGAAAGAACCATGTTCCAGTAGAAAGTCAATAAAGTCATTAAAGTCAATATTGATGATGATAGTTGATAAAGTCAAAACAGACGACACAATTTTTTTCTACTATTCTGATTCTGGCACTCCTTGAAGAATGAGTAAATTACTATTAACTTCCTGACCTTTTTTTCACGCTTCCTAAAAATATTTTTATAGCCTATGGGGGGTTGGAAATAATTTAAAAAACCCTCTAAAAATGGTTGCAGGAAAACAAAGAAACAAACACACAAAATCTCTCTTAAGTTCCTCATAAAGAGGAAAATTCAGCCCTTGAACTTTTGGTTAAGGATGCACAGTATAACCCAGCACAAATATTTCTCAGAACCCAGGAAAACATTTTAAACAAGTTGATACTCGTTAAATAATATGAACTATGTATGTCATAAATCTGAAGAATGGTAACGAAGCCACAGTTTCAGTTTTTAACCACATGTTGCCCCAGTGTAATCAGACAGTGTGGATTGTGTCTTGAGTGGCTTGTGACAAATCTCTGTAACCATAATTTTTCAAGAATGCATTTTCAAGAGGGCACAAGACTCGGTGTAGTGCCAAAGCAGAAGCTGCACTTAATTAGGACAAAAGGAGACAATCTGGAAAACTGTATTGTAAACTGTGCTCACAAACTCACCAAAGGCTGGGTTAGGTCTAAGGTGAAGTGGTGAGAAAATGGAAGAAACGGGTTGATTCCTAATTGTGGAAAAGAGATGTGGACTTATTTTGAAATGAATGGTGTCTCTTGAAGTGTTAATGCTTGCTGTGTTTACGCTGTTGAATTTAATTTTCCTAGACGAGGTGAGACATGAGGTTGTGGGAATAAATATAATTTTAATGAAAGATTATAAAGAAATATGCATAATCTTTTAGAATTTCTGTTTTTTCTTTATAAATTCTTTATACATATATAAAATTATATTTATTTATAAATATAAAAAAAGAAGTTTCCATTTAATTTTTAAAATATATAACCACATCTTGTAGACCTTTGCCACAGCTTTTTCAGACTCTGCAACAAACATTTCATACAAATTGCCCAGTGGATTCTTTACTGTTTCTCTTCAAATCATACCCTTCAGCACGTCGTCTACATCAGCCAGTAAATGAAAAAGAACAGGATTATCAATGAGGTATAGCTCATACGAGTGCAGCAGCATCAATAGCCCCAGCCCCAAAGTGTCTGTAGTGCACTGAAGTAATTCTGGCAGTAGTACATAAATATTAAATCAGTTACTACATCACAGTAAAGAGCTTCCACAGACTAGTCTGTTCCTTGGTAACCATTCTCTGACAACCTAAAAACACCTATTTCATGATACAGCCAGCAAAGCCAGGAGACCATTTCACAAACCACTCACAGGCTCTTTAGAAAAAAAGAGCATGTGGCTCTTCACATGAGTGTGGTTAACATATACTATAGCTATCGCCCTGTCCGCACATTATTCTGTCCAGCGAGTTACTATAGTCACCCAAGGTGAATGTTTAAATCCAGAATGTAATCTGGTAGTAGCACTGACGTCTGATTCACAAGAAATATTTATAGATGTTTTCATCACAAACATCACTATGAATTCAGTGTTTCATATATCTTGATGATACACTTGCTGAAATAATCTAGAAAATTTGTAGCAGAATTTAGTTTGATATTGCCATGTACAAAGCAATTTTTTGTGTCATTATACAAGTAACAACATTTTTAAAACCAACAATAAGATATTAATTGAGCTGTTTTCTTCTCACACTTTTAATTTTATTGCTACTTTTGTGTAAAGATTTTTAATGGAAATGATCTGGCAATATTATGAGGAATCAGTGGACATTTTGGCAATCGATGTAAATTTGCACAGAAGTGTAAAAAGCAATATTCTAATTTTGTATACGTAGATGTTCAGATACTGAATGTCCCTATCCTCATGGGAAATTAATGACTTTGAGTTTCTCTATATGTTCACATACTTTCATAGGGTAATAAAGAACACTGTAATGGTTTATATTGTACAAAGAATGTGTATTCTGATGTAATAATGAAATCCTCAGCACTGGTTACATTTTTGGGTTTTTTTTAATGTACACAGGAAAACCTAAAAGATTATTTTAGTATAGAGGTTGAAGCAAACAATAGAATTAAAGAAACCTATTAGTTAAAGCACTTTATAAAGTTAACAGTAGATGACCTCATTGCATATTCAAAAATACTTTGTTCTGATGTTTGTTAGACAAATACAACACACTGGGGAAAATGTACTGGTGACTATTGTGAACTATATAGGGAACAAACTGGAAGAGAAAGGAATAAAAAAAATAATAATAAAAAAGTACTGATAGTGGGAACAAGGTTTTTTCAGCTAATCCAGCACAACCACAAGGATTTTGCAACAAAGTTGAAAACTGCAACAATCAGAAAAGACAGCATTTTGCAAAGTAGGTTTGTTACATTGCAAGAGTACATTTTTCAGTGCTTCATTTTCACAGAAACTTGTGGAAGGATAAATACATCTACACATGGGTACAGGGCAAATATCGCTATTTCTGTTTTCAGACACTACATAAATCTTGATGATATTTTTCTTGTCCCTTGTAAAATTAGATCTCACATGTAGTTTTCCCTCTTTGTCTTTTTCACCTTCCCCCATTTCTCTTTTTACCTTCACCTTCCCTTTCCCGTTTGTAAAATACCAATCGATGCTGCAATGTTCAGCTCAGTTGCAGTGTTACAGACTAGGGAACAGGGAAACAGTGTTACAGGGAAAATGAAATTTAATAAATTACATCAATATGTGTAAACGCAGAAGTCCCTTAGGCTCAATGCCGGTTTAGTAGATTTGTTCTCCATATAAAGTTCATTTTTACATATTTAATTATGATCTCACTTGCTATAAAGAATCTATTTCACTGGCTTGCTTTACTTTCAACTCTCCTATCACACTTTATTAAACATTCTTATTCTTGCTTTGCCAACCCAAAGACTGCCTGAGGCAAAGAACTCAGATTTGTGAGTGGGAGGTGTTTTGGAGTGGAGAGAAAAAAAACAAAAGTTAAAAAAAAAAAAAGTTGGTTTTTTTTTTTTTTAAAAAACTAAGCAAAAATACCAGCCTCTGGGTTTCAAGATTTTGGAGAGAGGACATGTCCAGACACATGTGCCAAATTTGCCACACATGTGCCAAATTACTTCTAATTGGTACAATTTTCCACATAAAACCACCACCACAGAGAAAAAAGTTTGCTAAAATTTAAATCTAGCACTTCTGACAGAGATACTGGACCTTCTTAATCTAATCCATAGGTCTGAACAGATACCAGAAACCTTATAAAACGGTTGTATGGTAAAATACTCCCTTCTAAGTAAGGACACTTTTTATTAGTCTTTCAAGTTGCACAGAGGGTTTCTTGTTTGGTCATTTGTTTTCACACAATTCTACAGAGTAATTAAAAATATCAAAAAAAAATTTGTTTGGTAAATGTTCAGAAGGGTTTGGTTTCTATCTTGGTTTGAGGTAAAACGAACCAATTTTCTATTTTACAATTTTACTTTTTCAGCTGGGCCTCTTCTAACTAACTAAACTCAGAAATTAACAGCACCTTGCTCAGAAAACTCTTCACTCTCACAGTGATAAGACCTGATTCTACCAAGGAACGGTTTGCAGAGAGGCCCTTGCTTATACTTATTGCTAGAACAACCAAGCTCAGGTAAATTCAGTTTTTGCCCCGTTGGAGGGTCAGAAGAGGAGAAGTGTAGAGGGGTCCCACCTGCAGGGAGGAGCAGACAGGATAGGTGACCCAAAACTGACCAACAGGGGTATTCTATCCCATCCGCATCATGCTCAGTATAAAAGCTGAGGGATCAAAGGGTCAACTCTCTTGGTTCGATGGCTGACGTCCAAGGAAGACCTTGCCTGTTCATCTGCCTTTGACCACAATCTGAGCATTCCTGACTGCAGATATGGAATCCAGTTTCTGTCTATCCCCAAGTCCAGTCTGGGACTTTTCCTGATGCCTGCTGGTGATGTGATCATCATCCTAGGAGCTTGATACGGTTTTGTATATACTGTATACTTTTTTTCCCTTTTTCTAAATTTTATTTTTATTATTTATTATATTACTATTATTTATGTTTTCATTAAAGTGGTTTAGTTCTTTTCTTTTCTAAACTCCTGAATCTCTTTAATTTCTTTCTTTCCTCTCTTTTTCTTAAAGGGGGGAAGGGGAAACATCATCTGTCTTTTCTGATTTGGTAAGAACCACAACAGTTCCAGAAGTGAAGGTCAAAGAACTTTTTTCAAATACATTAAAAACTACTAGGGATAAGGGAATAGATTTCTTTCAAAGCATTTGAGTGACCTCATTTATGATATCATCAGCACACCAATGTGGAAATATTTCTCTCTATCACTGCTGTTCTTTATTATTGCTTATAATGTATGCGCTTTGATTATGTCTTGGCTGTGGTACTTAACACCAGTTTTCTCTACAAGATGACAATATTCATATATGTAAGAATAGTCTCCATGGAAACACCATGAAAAAGAGGCTAGTCACATTTTAAATTAAGAAATACTTATTAAAAGGGTTTTAAAGAATTAAAAAATATTTTAATATATGATGAATCACTTGTAATAGTCTCATAGGCCATCTGACTACTCACAAAACCGGCTATGAAACTTTTAGTTATGTACTTACAAAATAAATTCTTTGTATTTATTACATACTCCTAGTTCTCAATAATAAATTGGTCCTGTAAAAAACTTACCAATGGATTATCCATACAAAATGTTATCAAATTCATAAAAAAATATGAAATAAGAGTCTAAAAAGTAATATCATCTTATCACAAAGTTCTCATTAACAAATTTCTGAAAACAATATGAAAAACTAAAAATTAGAGCAGTGCAAGAAAATATTGTCAGTGCTTTTAAATAAGGTGTCCTAATTTAGTGGTTAACTAGATGGAACATCATTTTATCTGGTAATCTACTTATTAATTGTTATCAGTGCAATGTAAATATCTCAGCAAATAAATAAAATTTTATTATGAGCAAAATGTAATTTTACAGACACTACTGTAATACTAATGCTTCTGCAAGAGACTGTGCTCACAGCACCTAAATTGCTGGATAAATTAAATGTGTTCTCGTATTTTCTATGCAATAAGATTTTACAACTTTACCCTTTAACATTTCAGCCAACACTAT
Source organism: Pedionomus torquatus (assembly GCA_013398155.1). Lineage (NCBI taxonomy): Eukaryota > Metazoa > Chordata > Aves > Charadriiformes > Pedionomidae > Pedionomus > Pedionomus torquatus. The sequence goes on from VZRU01012323.1 coordinate 441,530, forward strand.
CTGCTTTCCAAAAGGAGATACTGTATGAATACCTGTATTAATTTTGTAAAAGTTACCTTAAAGCAGTATAGTTGCTGTGTTTATGGCAAAGTAATATAGTATCATAAAGCAATAATTAACATATCTACGGTAATTTTTGCATAGGAGATTCACAAATCATGCATCATGTCTGTCTTACTGCAATGATGATCAAGTTTTATTCAGCAATATATGACGAAAAGTCATTTAGAATTATATGTTGAATATACAATGATATATCCTTCTCACATGTTGCTCCGGAATGAGTTAACCTTCCTTGTACAAGTGTGTAATTGCTTAGGCTAATGAATGGAATTGCTGATGGTGTAACACACATATTTAAAATTGATTACAGTATCCTTTCTAAATAAGACTGATTCCTGCTAATTCTTCATCAGGTTTTCCTAACATGTTTTTACAAACAGACTAAGCAAGGTGAATGCTTTGGTGTTACATCTTCCATTCATTCACATGCACACATAACACATTTCTTACACTTACATATAGCCAAATAGTATAGTTTTAGTTAAGATGACATTAACCAATGGAATAAACCAACTCTGTTACTGAACTCACATGAAAAAATCCCAGTGGTCCTGATATATATGGCATTTTCATTCCCAGCAGATACTTCACTTGTGAAGTCACAACATGTGTAGCTGCTCCTGTTGTCATAGCACTTATCACTGGTTCTGTTAACAAGAAAGTAGCACTGCCCAACTGCAGCATAAACATCATTACCTGAAAGACAAAGTTTTGTGTATCAGCAATTATAATAAAATGCAGCTTCCTGGTGATAGGACAATGAGCCAGAGTCCTTTTAATATACTTTAAGATAAATCAGATAAAGACCAGAGGTCCTTTGAAGGCTGTGCCTGGCTAAAAATGGAAAACATTGATGAAGCTCTGTATGTTTACCTACATTGTCTTATTCACATCACTAGTTTACCAGACTCTAACATTAACAGGCTCACAGAAACTGTCTTCATGCAATGCTTATTACTCTCTCCTGCTCAAATACATGAGCACAATAAACTCTATAAAATCAACTCAACACAGCAATATGAATTAAAGCAACTCAAAACGTGAGGGTGGTGCTAAGACTCATTCCTGCCCCACTGATATTCAGCCTGAGCAGGCAAAGGGCCATATCTTGGTCCACCTTACCAATTACCAACTTAACGATATCAGGATTCCCAACATTAGCAATTACAGCAGCTACCAAATTTACTAGGTGCTAAAACTACTGAGACATAAGGAATCCTGTGGAGCCCTGTCCCAGGCTCCTGTGCCATCAGATTTCCCTTCCCATGCAGTCACTCCACTTCCTTGCTTCTCCAGCAGAGCCGAAGCCTCCTGATATACCACAGAGCCTGCACACAGGATTCAATATAACATGATACCCGGTGCTCTTACACTACAATATCATAATATCAAATATTTCAGCTCTCACCAGTTCACTATCTCTTGTTACATCAGCTTCATAGAATCATAGAATGGTTTAAAGATCATTGAATTCCAACTCCCCTGCCATGGACAGGGACACGGTTGTTAAAAGCCCCATCAAATCTAGCCTTGAACACCTCTAGGGATGGGGTCTACAAAACTCCCCTGGGCAACCATACGTTAAGTGTTCTAGTTTTGCGGGTATTCAGGTAAAGAAGTTGCATCAGATGATGGATGTTGTGATTTCAGTCAAATATAGCAAAATCAGATCGACAGATGGCCCTTTCTCCCCCCAGAAAGAAAGAGATAAGAGAGATTGAAGAGTTCAGAATGAATTAAACTATTCTAATGAAGTATTAATACTAAAATTAAAGTAAGAAGAAAATAATAAAATAGGTGCAGTATGTATAAAACCGTATCAAGCTCCTAGGATGATGATCACATCATGTAAATCACAATTGTAAAATTGGTTCATTTTACCTCAAACCAGGACAATGGATGGTATAAAAATACTTTTCTTTTTTACAGAGAAACAGGGTTGCTTATATAGCTATGTTCTGTATGAACAAACATTATAAACTTATAATAGAAGTAAACTAATTTAAAGACCTTTAAAATCTATTTCCTGTGCATTTGAGAAACCCTTGAACTAACTTAAAGTAGAATATTTGTATACAATCAGAAAATCTAAAACAGGAAATAAAATTCAACATCCAATTTCATAAATACAATCACTTATAGAAACTGTATTTCTCTACTAGAAAAAAAAAAGATTAGATTTTGGCTCAGCTATATTTGACCTCAAAGGTTATTTCACCCTTGTTGCAACTTTTAGCAAAGTTATTTCAGAGTACAGGCATATACAATGAGAGAATAATATTTCTTTCTAATCCAGGAATCTGGATTAGAATCTACACTTATATACACAGCTGACTCTACAACTATTTTAGATACTTCGTAGCTGTATAAGACAAATATCCAAGGTATTATTGGTTACTGCTGTGCTTTCTTCCCTTATATCAGCCTGCAATCACTCTCTTCCTCTGAAGAATAAGATTTGACAGCTCTTCATTCTTTGAACAAGGTTGTTACATCCCTACAGATACTACTGTGGCTAGCATAACACTTCATCCTTTTCTGATCCATATCAAGATATTAAGTTACATCTCCCCTTACAGTTAGTTCTGTAGATTCGTTAGATAAAAAAGCAGTTTCTGATTTTATAATCTTTTGCATTTGTTATTCTCCTGCCTGAAAAATTGCATGTTCTTGGCAGAGAGGTGCTTGTTACAATACTTTCTAAGAGGATTATTTTGTGTTTACTGTACTGAATATCATCCATTTGCAATACACGGCAATGTCCTTTGCTTTGCTTCACTTTGTTTTGTTCTCATTCTAAAAGAAACACTTCCAAAGTTATCATATCTTACTCTTGAACGCCATTTATTTTTTCACTATAAATCTCACCTGTATGCAGTGAGCTATGAATGTAATAGCACAAAAGAAAGAAGAAATACCAAAGTGAGTGGCTTTTAATTTACCACAAAAACCACTAATGAGCAATTTCCTCTTCCATCCAAGAGATTAAATCTGAGATATTTTTTTAATTTCCTATTAATAGCACGCAAATGGCTCTGTACTGTGAACAAGCACAACATTCATTGCCATTCAAGTTTGGACCAAATAATGATAATTACTTCTACCCTCAGTAAGAAGTAATTTAGTTAGTCAGGCTTAAACATGATAATTACTAATTTTAGATATTTTGTTTAGCTGTTTGTTCTAACAGCGTGCCTATTCATGTATTTAAAACAATGTTCACGGTAGCAAAGTTCAGTAAGAAACAAATTCTCCCTTCCCTAGTGAATTTTTGTTTGTTTTCTAAAATCAGTTTGTATTGTATAGATGTACATTTTTGAACTGTATAATAGCTGAGTTTCTGGAGAATGAGACAGATGTTTATATCACAGAGAAATATTAGTTAATATTAGCATCTCCAATAAAATTATTATGATTACATGAAAGTGGTGTCAAAATTGCAGAATTCAGCAACTTCAGCATCACTCTCATATTTACTTTTCATTTTTTACTTCAAAAGTTCAGCATTTTAGGGGATGTGACACTGCTTCACAGGGAGTAACTAGAAAGTCATATTTCAAACCTACTTTTTATTATATAAATGTGGATTTTGTAAAATACATCCAAACCATTATTATGTTTTAAGCAGAGAATTTCTGTAGCCACTCAGTTAAACAAACAGCAGCCTGTGCTGGGCTCCTGCCTCATATTGCTGAAGGTAGCTCAGAACTTTTAGAAACAATGGCAGCAGTTCACCAGCATATACATCCTACTTTTTTATTGATATTATAGTTAAATAAATGTAAGATGCATCAATATATCTTCCATGGTGAAGATCTAACAATGAAGCAAATGGAACAGAAAACATCTGGGGCAGAGGGTGAAGTTTTCAGCATAAGCTGGTATGGGAAACTCCTGCTGTCCTTGCAACATGACTAGTATACACAAACTGCCTAGATGAAGAGGGCAAAAAGTTATTTTGAAATAAGCCTCCCAAGTCTAGTTGTATGTGAGCTTTCTTGACAGATATATTTCATAGTTTTAGCTTTTATACAGGCCCAGATCAACTCTCCAGATAACACCCCCTGTGCAGGAGAGCAGTTCTCAGCTTGGCTGCCACTGCTTTTTGCATAAACACCACTTGAAATTAAGCTGAGCTGACAGCACACGGTTGCATCACTTTGTGTTATGTCATAAAAACTTTCACCCACTAAGCAACAATTAAAATGTACAAAGTTCAATATTTGTTGAGAAATTTCTAATAATCTATTTTATCCTTGCTGTGGTCATGACGTAGATTTCCCATCTTTTTTGCTTATATATTGTATGAATTTTATTCCTTCTTAATGCAGAAAAACTACAGGTAAAATTGACAGTGAAGTGTCAGAACAGTAAAAACATACAGTACAAAAAAAAAATGCAAATAGGTTTATCTTTTTGTTATTTGTAGTAATAATGGGCTTTTCTTAAACTGTAAAAGGAAAAACAAAACAAAACAAAACAAAACACATATTTTAGGATTGCCTCCAGATTTTTTCATTTTTCAAGATTTAGTTCCTAGGGTTTGAAGCAGTATTTTAGAGAGAGAGCAATCACAGTACCAAAATGGTTTTAAATGTTCACGGCTGCAGTTTCTTTGTGCAATTTTTTCAGTACCTCACACTGTTAAAAGGCTCTTTAAGAACTAACATTCTTGATATGAATTTTGCTTTCACCAGTCTTGATTAAATTCATGTGAATAAAATCAAGATCTGTTACAGAAAGGGGAAAAAAAAACAACACAGGAGGAAAAATAGCATTGAGTTAATGCACAGTAAATGAAAAAAGACCATAGAAACAAATTATAAAACCAAGTGATAAGACAGAAGTGGTGGAAGGTTGTATTTGTAAAAAAAAATTACAGGTGGCATTTCTAAAAATATTCTTTTCTAAAAAAAATAAAACTAAAATTGAGAGCGGAAGAAAGATGGTGCAAAGGAAACCTTTTCTTTCAGCTCTCTTTACTGCTCCATAATTTTACAGACAAGTAGAAGAAGACAGTATGGATTTAGCCAGAAGAGAAATGAGTAATTGGAAAAAGCAAAGCCCTCGTGTTCATCAGTTCAAGCCCTTTTGGTTCTTGTCCACTTTCAATACTTTCTTCCCATGACAACATGCTCGGTTTATTATTCTTAAAATCCCACTCTCACTGTGTAGTCAATATAACTTTATGGCCAGTAAAAATTTTTATCACGTAATGGGCACTTTGGAAATCACTAATCTCCAGCTTTCTGTTGACAGTAATTGATATCATGTTACCTGCTGCATGATTTCAGTTTTGGAGAAAGAACTTTAAATCCCTCAAAACTCCATGTTCTGGAAGGTGCAGCTTTTTTCCTCCATTAAACCCCCCCAAAAAAAAAGAAGTGGTGGTACTTTTTCTGATCATTTGCTGCATGGGCTAAGAAGATAAGGTTAGCCATGGGCAACCTTTCTTGGAAGGAAACTTTACAGATGATGAGCTTTTCATTTAGTACCCTGTAACAGTTACCTTAAAATCAGAGGTTGAAAAAGTGAAGACATATATGGACCATCTGGAGGTCAACAGTTAGATGCAGACAGTGCAGCTTGACTGAGTGACTAATTTAAAACTCAACTAATTTAAAACTTATTGGCCTTTTTCAATGGACATTATGAATAGGAACTTTTGGTGCCTTGAATTACAGCTTTTAAGTTCATTGTGAGTGGCTTAAGAGTATTTGGTAGCTTCTGATGGTGTGTGGAGTGAGCTTTCTTCACTTCAGGACCTGAAAAAAACCTTCTTTCTGTGGTCTTTCCAGACTAACACATAGTGTGCTCTGCCACAATTATGGGAACCAAGACTCCCATCCAGCCTATTTGTCCATTTCAAGATACAGAATATGAGCCTGCAAGAAGGTATTTCCACTGTGAAAGAAAAATGAACTCTTTTCCTGATGATCACTGTATAATAAAGACTCCTGTTTGTACTTCATGAATAAGAATGTATAACACAAAATAATGCAGCACAGTTTTTCCCACAGGGAAATAAAGATTTGGACAAGAATATTACAAAACTACATTTGGTATTCAAATGTGCTCCTTCATTATTAAGCAAAGTGATAATATACCATGTAAATTTGTTCTTCAGACAACAAGAAACATTTTTTTCCTCCCCAATGATGTACATTAGTATCTAATTATATGTAAGTTTTTAAAATGCAGTAGCTGAAAAACTTACCGGTAAAAATATAGAAGACTATAATGCAATAACCAACCTTTTCTCACTTACAGAAGAGTAGCACAACTGAATTCTGTAGCACTGTGATTCTAAAGAGAATGCAACATTTTTCCTAGGATAATTTTTTTTTTTTTCACTTTGAACTGCAAGCAGTTTTCCTCTATCTATTCAGCAAATTTAATGTTGAATTTTAGTTTAGTATGTTGGGATTTTTTATAGACACATATATTTATACAAGCATTCTTGCATGTATAATGTATAAGAGGAAAAAAAACCTTACCCAAAAGCTTATTTTTTGAGGATTTTTAAAAGCATCATCCAATTCTAATTCCAAAATCATGCCATAGATATCTATTATGTTTTGTCATTTCCTCTCTCCATCAATACCTCTGAGATATTTATTATCAGGGAATAAGTCCACTAACTTGATTAGCTTTCCATGCCCTGTTTATCTTTATGGAGTAGCTGTTACATAAACATTAAAAAAATCTGCATTGTACTTTCAATTCTGCTTCTAAAAATGAAATAGTCTCTATGAATACATTATTTAAAATGTTTTTGGTAATTACAGATTTTATTTTATGTTTAGTTATTTTCTGGTGTAATGCTATGTTGTCTTCATACAGATGCCTCTTAAGACAACTAAATATCTTCTTTCTTATATGAACCCTAAGGAATCTGAAATTAATTACTTGAAAAAGTTTATAGTCTTCACAAAACACAAAGTAGCCAACAGCAATTAATCTCAAAACCACACTTCTTCCCTTTGTTGTCACTCCCTGACTCACTATTTTATGTTTTTTTGGTTTTTTTTTTTTTCTTTTAAAATGATTTGCTAATTAGTGTACTTAGCCAGGTTACTGGAAAAAATAGTATCAAGTAGCTTTTCTAGCCAAAGAGGTTCAGGTCTTTATTTACCTCTTTAAGAAGGAATCATCTCTCTTGTGGAAGCTGCCCATGGTATGGTATAGTCATAGCATTAGTCATTTTTGTGTAATTTGGTTAGAGCACTGCATTTTGATATCTTTTTTTTCAGTATAAAGAAATGTTTTGAAGAGCAGACGCCATAACATAGGTCTGCTCTCTTCCCAGAGAAGAACCATTCCAACTGTCTTGGGCAGAGTGATAATGAAATCATAGTTTTCAATTCTTGGAGAAGCAAGGTGGGAAGCCAGTAGAACTGCCACCTTGGACTTCCAAAAGGCAGACTTTGGCCTGTTTAGCAGCGTGGTTGAGAGTGTCTCCTGGGAGACAGTCCTGAAGAGCATAGATGCCCAGGATGGCTGGTCATACTTGAAGGAGGAACTGTTAACAGCACCGGAAAAGGCCATCCCCAGGTTCCATAAAACAATCCAATGGGGAAGAAGACCAGGCAGGCAAACTAGAGAACTTTGGCTGGACCTCAGGAATAAAAGGAAAGTTTACAGCACCTGGAAAAGGGGTTTAGCAACTTATGAGCAATACTAAGATGTAGCGAAGCTATGCAGGGGGAAAATAAGGAGGGCCAAAGCTCAAGCAGAACTTAACTTGGTCACTACAGTGAAAGATAATAATAAGTTCTTTCAGTATATCAATAGAAAAAGGAAGACTAAGGAAAATGTAGGCCCACTGATGAATGAAGCGTGCGCCTTAGTGGTAGAAGACACAGAGAAGGCTACTGAATGCCGCCTTTGCTTCAGTCTTTACTGTTAAAGCTGTCCCTTATGAATCCCAGACCCTGGAGATAAGGAGAAAGGTCTGGAGAGAGGAAGATTTTCCCTCTGTAGAGGAGAACTGCGTCAGAGACCACTTGGCCAGACTAGACATCCATAAGTCCATGGTCCTGATGGGATGCACCAGCAAGTGCTGAGAGAACTGGAGACGCTACTGTGGGGCTACTCTCCATCATGTTTGAAAGGTCACGGAGAACAGGAATGGTGCCTGAGGACTGGAAGAAGGCAAATATCACTCCAGTCTACAAAAAGAGCAAGAAAGAAGACCCAGGGAACTACAGGCCAGTTAATCTCACCTCCAGCTCTGGGAAGGTAATGGAGCAACTCGTTCTGGATGCCACCTCCAAACATGTTGTAAAACAGGAAGTTATTGGAAGTGGTCAACGTGGATTTACCAAGGGTAAATCATGCTTGACCAATGTTATAGCCTCCTATGATGTTATAATTGGATGACTGGATGAAGCCAGAGCAGCAGATGTCATCTATCTTGACTTCAGCAAGGCTTTTGACACTGTCTCCCATAACTTCTTCATTAGGAAACTGAGAAAGTGTGAGCTAGTGAGGTGGATCAAGATCTGGTTGTGTGACAGAACTCAGAGGATTGTAATTAATGGGGCAGGGTCGAATTGAAGACCTGGAACCAGTTGTGGCAGTGTGCTCTCATTGTTTGTCTCCATGTTCCCTCCCTTGGCTCCTGCTTGAGCCATGGCCATCAGTGGTGGTTGTGGTAAGTTGTACCTGGACTTCGGGAGATGGCCGACAACACAGTCCTAACACTGTCTGGAGTGGAGACCTAGATATCTTATTATGACTATAGGTCAATTATCTTACTGTATAAATAGGGGACAGCCCAAAAACCCTTTGGGCTCTCCAGTATGGCAGCAGGCTGCACATCAGGATCTCCCCTTGGGCAGGGACACCTCTCAAGGTTACTCCTCAAGGTTGAGGGATTCCTTGCTGCAACAGATTCTCAGTAAGTGACTAATAGCATGCTAAACTTTGAAATTTTACCTAAGTAATAGAAGGGATTGATTGTGCATATATAATCCTTTAGATATAAAACATTGACCAAGTCTGGGACTAGGACTGGATCCAACCACACCCAGACTCCTCTCTGAGAAGGAGTTTAGAAAGCAAGATGGTATTTTCTGAACCTCGTGACTCAATGAGAGGGTCTCCCTGACAGATTGTCTGACCCTGTCCTCTATGCAGTAAATACGTAAGTGTACCTTGGCATTGAATCTTGTAAAATACTGTTGCATTTACTACTTTTTGTTAAATCTCTGTTTCACCTTAACAAATATTTCACTACTTCTCTCCTTTGAGTGAAGTCAATTGCTCCACTAACTACACCAGTGGTGTCCTCCAAGAGTCAGTACTCGGTCTGGTCTTGTTCAACATATTCATCAATGACCTGGACAAGGGGACAGAGCGTATCCTCAGCAAATTCGCCGATGATACCAAACTGGGAAAGCTGGCTGAGACTCCAGAGGACTGTGCCACCATCCAATGTAACCTGAACAGGCTGGAGAGGTTCAACAAGGGCAAGTGTAGGGTCCTGCACCTGGGGAGGAAGAATGCCAGGCACTGATATACGTTAGGGGTGGACCTGCTAGAAAGCACTTCTGAGGAGAAGGATCTGGGGGTCCTGGTAAACAGTAAACTATCCATGACCCAGCAATATGCCCTTCTCGCCAGGAGGGCCAATGGAATCCCAGGCTGCATAGTGAAGAGTGTGGCCAGTAGGTCGAGGGAGGTCATTCTCTCCCTCTACTCTGCACTGCTGAGGCCGCAACTGGAATATTGCATCCTGTTCTGGGCTCCCCAGTTCAAGAGAGACAGGGAACTACTGAAGAGGTTCCAGCATAGAGCAACAAAGATGATTAAGGATCGGAGCATCTCCCATATGAGGAAAGGCTGAGAGAGCTGGGACTCTTTAGCCTGGAGAAGAAAAGGTTGAGGGGAGACCATATTAATGCTTACAAGTATCTAAAGGGTGGGTTGAAGAAGGATGAAGCCAGAATCTTCTTAGTGGTTCCCAGTGACCAGACAAGGGACAATGAGCACAAGTTGGAACATAGGAAGTTCCATTCAAATATAAGGAGAAACTTCCTTATGGGGAGGGTGACAGAGCATTGGAACAGGCTGCCCAGGGAGGTTGTGGAGTCCCCTTCTCTGGAGACCTTCAAAACCTGTCTGGATGCAGTCCTGAGTAATGTGCTCTAGGCAATCCTGCTTTAGCAAAGGAGTTGGACTAGATGACTGCTAGAGGTCCCTTCCAGCTCTGACAATTCCGTGATTCCATGATTCTGTGAACTACACTGACAATTTTACTTTCTATTTCAAGATGTCTTTAATAGAAAATTGTTGCCCCAAAATACATCATATTGTTCTTGTCCCTGAATACCTCATCTATTACAGGTTATTAATTAATTTTTAGTTCAGTCTGATAACTAGAAGTGGGTCGCTTAGCTCTCCATTACCACAAGATATATCCTGTTACCTTATCTAGAAATTGCAGCAACTGTTAGCCAGGAGACTGGAATGATGATAAGAAGTATGGATTCCCACGCTTCACACCTGGGATGACAGCAAAGTTTAACCACAGACTTGATCCAGACTCTCATTGGAATATGGCACATCAGTAGCTTCAACACTCTCCTCTAAGGTATGGGAAATAAGTATTTCAATCTGTTCTCTAACCACGAAACTTGAATGAGACACTAGTGGCAGCACTGCAAGCACCCGCCGTATCAGTATGACTACAGTGCAAGTGACATTATTGACCTGGGAGACGACCCATGCACGTGGCATGGTTCTCTATCAGACCTGCTTTGAAGATGCAGGCAGAGGATTTCCTAATTCATCTCATCCCAATCAGGATTAAGGAGGACATAGGCTGAGATAAGTCAGCTGGAGCTATTGAAGGTACATGATAAAGCAGAACTTTTCAGAATGAAAGAGGAAGAGATCCAGAGGATTTACACACCTAATGGGATTCTGTAGCAGCTAAGCAAAAAAATTCTGCATTGAATTTTGAAGGTATGGTCAAGTGCAGGCATCAACTTCCAGCTTGAGACATTTTGGCCTTTAGTACAGGCTGAGGAGACCATCATGCTATGAGCATGGCACTCCCACGTGAGGAGCTCTGTGCATGCTCAAAAGATTCTGCTGTTACATGTGTGATGCAGTGTTGTGTTGCATGCACTGGTACAATTGGACAGGATCAGGTCTACTCCGTGTGCTGACTGCAGGGTTTCCCTCATACTGCTGCCCCAAGTCATAATTCTGTAACTAATAAAAGAATGAAAAAAGCACAACTCAAATGACCATGTTTCTTGATATTCCCTACTGACTAACATAAGCATATGCCCTGTTCCTGCCAAGCATGCAGCGCACTGCAGATCATATTCTGGGCTCCTTCACTCATCCTCTGCATGGTAGAGGGATCCAAAGCACAAAGCAAAGGGGTCCAAATTTCTTTCAAGAGGCCAGGTACCCAGGAAGGGCTGCAATCAAGTGCTGGAACATTTCTATCATTTTAATATTTACAAGGAAAGAAGGAAGGCTCTTTGAAGACCTAAGCAACTGGCAAAGGATAAAAGAATTCAGTGCTTGTGGAAAAGAGAAAAAAATTAAAAGACCTCTAATTATTTGAATAAGCTTTGGAGGATCATTTGAATAAATCTGTTTTACTAATTTAGTTCACTTTAATAGTCGGTGTGTGAACTCTGAAGAGAATTTAAAGATGTTTTCTCTACTGTTTTTAATTATTGAATATTGTATATTATTTCTCTTCAAGCCAAGAGCAATAGAAAACCTCAGGAATATGTCAATACTTACCAATAGCTGATTTGTGTTTTGTTTCTGCAGAAGAAGGAAAGAGAGTATCAATAGCATCTGAATATTATATTATAGCTGACTGAATGGGGTTTACTTCGTATTGCAACATCCTAGGAGCATGTATACAGACAATTACTACATCTCAACAAAGTAGCAGCAAATTCTTAAAAGACATTAATTTCATCATTCATAAGCATCAGACCAGACCCATGATCAGTTTTTCTCAGAAAAGTGAAAAAAAAAAAAAAAAAAGGTATTACAAAAGTCATAGTTGTCACAAATCCTATGCATCAGTAACATATAGAATAAGTGTTCACCACCCACCTGAATTATTCCTCCTAGAAATGAAACTGCTGCGGCAACTCCAATCCTCTGCATTTCATACTCTGATAGGCCCAAGGGTCCTGAATTATTGTTTGTAGTGAAATTAGTGCTGACTGAAGGAACAAGACGCTCAACTGCGTTGGCAGATATTAAGGAAGTTAAAGCAAAAGTTCCTATAAAAAGAACCACACATTAGTCACCAGTAAACCTATACATGTCTGTACTCATCACTCATCACCTCTCTTTGAAAACTTGGCCATTATGAGTGAAAGAATCATTTTAGGAATGCCTGTTATGCTAATAATAATTTTTAAGGTAATCTTTTTATGTAACACATATTTTTTAATGTAAAACAGCATTTGTACAGACAAACTAAATGTCACCTTTTTTGTGGTCATATTCATTTATTCATTTTAGTTAACATTTAAAAATGTTAACTAAAGAGGTTCAAACACAACAATTGAAAATTATTTCAAGCTATCACAAATGTTTTTGACTCACCCTGGGTATGATGAAACAGCTTACTTGTCTGAGGATCTGAAATATTCACCATTCAAATTTCTAGGGCAATTAATTCACGCTATATACATAGTACTTAGCCCAATATAGTTAGCAGATGTGTACATTCAAAAACTCAACAAATAATCTACACTCCAATAAATGGAGGCAAAACTTAAGAGAAATATTTGAGGAAAGGGGTAAAGGAAGTTTAATGATATGCAGATAAAGAAGGATGATAATTCAGTATTAAAAAGTACATACATTATACAGAGCTCTAAGAGCATGAGAAATGCTCTGTTATGTCAGACCAATGGTCTGTCTTGCCTAGTACTCTGCCTCCAGCTGGAGCAATTGGAGGTGTAACCCAGGCAAAGCACACAAGCCTGGGCCACTTTCTGCAGGATATTTCGCCAGCATCCACAGCTGTTGTATTAGAGATGTTAGTGAGCACATCCTATCTAGGCCTTTTACATTTTATTTATGGACTAGCACTCATGAATTTGTTGTATGTCTGTTTGAAACTGCTTCTATTTTCTCACAATGTCCTCTGGGAACAGATTCTAGAAGTTCACTATCTGCTGTATTATTTTCTTTAATCTATACTTTTAAAGTCTTTTAATGTGATTTTTCACTGCTCTCCTTATTTCTAGTGTTGCAGGACCTAGTGAATACCGTTCTGCCTCCATCCTGACCCTCACAGAGTAAACCTCCAAGCATGAATTCCTTGGGAACCTACCAGGAACATCTCCATCTTAAAAAATTACCTATAGGGCCTACCTTTGGCTTCTTCTCCTGTAGCTCACTAATAATTAATTAAAGGACTTTTATCACAAGGGCAACTTGGTCTCTTTAGTAACCTTTGGTGTGGAACCTTATCAGGAGCTATTTGACCATTCTGATAGCTTATATTCAAAGTATTTCCCTTTTCCATGTGCATACTGATACCCACAAAGTACTCTAGGACATTAGTGAGGTAAGATTTTCCTTTATAGAAAACATTAACTTCTCTCCAACAGATTCTGATTATAATGTATTTTTCAGTGTTCTTATTTTTTAGTCTAAACTATAATAAGGGTGAAAGACAGATCTGCATTTCCCAGGATTCCATCCATAGCCCTTCCAGCAGTGAAATTACATTGATAACTTCAAAGTCCTATATCCTTGCTACACCTTTATCAGAAAAGCATCCTCCAGCTTCCTTCTGATTTTGATGTATTTAGAAAACCTTTAACTATCAGTTTAATAATCCTCTCTATGGCACTCTTCAAATTCCCTCTTTTAGCCTCCTAAACATCCTGCATATCTCTGACCTACCACATTTCATGGCTTTCCTGCTCATCTCATTTGGCCAAATTTTCTGTTTTTCAAGTGCCAAACTCTTCCTTGTGACAGTCCCCCTAATTTTCCTATTGAGCCACGAAAGTTTTTTTTTTTTTGGACGATGTTTTCTTTTTTGAACTGCAACATACATTTTACCTGGGCCTAAAGTTCTGGGCTGACAATTTAAGAAGAATGCGAAAGTACTTGAATACATCCAGAAGAGTGCAGCAAAGCCAGTGAAAGGGCTGGAAGGAATGTCCTATAAGCAATAACTGAGGACATTGAGTTTGTCTGGTTTGGAGAAAAAGAGATTGAGGGGCGACATCATTGCTCTCTATGGCTTCCTGAGGAGGGGAAGTGGAGGTGGTAATGGTTCAAAGCTGCACCAGGAGAGGTTTAGACTGGACATTAGGAAGCATTTCTTTATCGAGAGATGGGTCAAACACTGGAACAGGCTTCCTGGAGAGGCAGTCAATACCCCAAGCCTGTCAGTGTTTAAGAGGCATTTGGACAACCCATTTTAACATGGTCCAATTCTTGGTTGTCCCTGAATTGGTCAGACAGTTGGACTAGATGACCATTGTAGGTCCCTTCCAACTGAAATGCTGGTATGTGAAGAGGTTGTCACCAATGTACGTGAGGAATTTCAGTTTTGGGGGAATTGTGACAGATGGTATAGCTCCAGTTCAGCCCGCATGACATAACTTCGTAACCAAGGTTGGTGGTATCAGTGCACAAGTGATTTCTACTGAAAAGATCAATAGCATATGTCACACAAAATTATTTAAAAAAATAATCTTCACAGTAGCAAGAGAACTGGTTGGTTTGTTTTTTTTTTTTTTCTTAGGATTAAATTCTGGAACAGACACCCATGAAAGGAACAGGTTTCCACACCAGGGACTGTGCAGGAATCTATGGCCAAAGAGTTGTGGAACACTCAGTAAATCATCCTCTGAATAACATTCCCCCCCAAGGACAAAACATCAGACCTAGGTACTTGTCCTTACCCATTTTATCATCTGTTCTTATTACTAGAATGTGCCAGCCAGATATTTATTTATTTACTTACTTTCCTACATATGAATCTATGATGGCTTTTTGTCTTCCTAATAATAATTCAGGAACAAACTTCAGGCAATAAACTGAGAAATTATTCATTAATATAAGTTCATGCTTTAATACATTTAACAAAAAAAAAAAAGTTCAAAAAAAGAATACTAATACTTCTATATTTTCACTTTTTTTGGAATGCTTCTCTTTCTTGTATTCGCTGACAACATTCTATCACTCATTACTGCATCAAGTCAGTCACATCATCCACAGACCCTTCTCAGGCATCAAAAGGCTCCAATAATTTCTGTGCCTTTACGGTGAACAACCTTTCAGCTGTCCTTTTGCTGTAAAACAAGTTATAGCTGTTCAGCAATTTTTAATAATTTAATTGAATATTTTTTGAACAAAAAAGGTGCTCAGAATAGTGGTTAAAAATAAAAATATTTTTCAGTGCATACACTTGAGCAATCAGATTGTGCAGAATTAATTTCTTGTCTGATTACCCAGAACAACCTTTATCCTTTCAGGAATTTTTCTCTTGCTTAAATCTTCTGATGACCACAGATGCTACTTCCCTTCATCCAGCCCTACTGTGCTTTAATACTGAGTCTGTCTCAACCTTCCTGCAAACTTCGGAGGCCACCAAGTGCCCACTTCTGCACAACAAGAGTTTGTGGTTCAATCTCATGAGCATTATTTCCAACTGTGGGGTATAGCTTTGGTTCTTCAGAGTGAGAGCATTCACAAGCCTATTAGGAGATCGGAGTCTTTCAGCTCTTGCAGTTGCTGTTGGCTCGGACAAGGGTAAACAAGTAAACTCACAGCTACTAGCATTGTAGCCAGGGAACACCTTTTACTGACTACCTAATTACTGTGCAAGGGGACAAGAGTGGTACTGAAGCCATTGGGAGAATCTCAGCATTGACACGAAAGCAGGTATTAGGCATAGAAAGCTTTTTTTTTTCCTTTCCTAAAAATGCAGAGTTTGTGTTTTAGACAGGTGAGAACTAATGTGTGTTTTCTACAGTTTAAGAAAGTCTAGGCTTTTGATTCCTGTGTCCTGGGCCAACCCCACCCAAACCACAACACCTGTTTGTATGTACCTTGTTGCCTGAACCTGTTGTTAAAATCTTAGCCTAAAGCAGATTTCTAAAGGAGAGTTAAAATAAAAAAGCCCTTAGTAAACTACATTTACACAAAGGAAGTGTTAGTGTGATATTAAATTATAATGCCAGGAGTAACTCAAATATATTCTTAATAAGGCTCTTTAAAGCACTTAGACTCACAAAGAAATAGTTGTAAAAAGAAGCACAAAACCATCTTATTTCTGTTCAGTATTAGATAATTTTCCTTTTAATGATCTTATAACAAAAAAATAAAAGGTTCAGCTTCCAATTCCTTATTTCTGAAGATGTTTTTAGCAAATGGACGCTTACCTGTTGCAACATGATGTCCCATTCCAAATATGGCATAAATAATGACAGGAAAGAAAGAGCCATATAACCCAAAAACTGGATGGACTGAAGACAGAACCGCAAAGGCCAGCCCTATAGAAGGTTAAATGGAATTATTTCACCATATGAAGAAAAAATTGTTCTGCATTCATTTTTTTTAATGAGGAGAAGACTAAAATTTTATTAAAAGTAAGAAAAAGCACACCTTTATTTACAATAGCCTAGAGCACAAACCAACTACTGTATAATGAGTATCAGGAAAAACTGTGGAAGGATTTTTATCTATTGTCTCATGAAAATCCTCACGCTTTCTTCTGACTCCTGGTCACCAACAGAAATACATGGGTAACACATACAATCTATGGCACGAGCTACCATGTTTCCAAGTTGCTACCAACAGGACTTCCAAATATTTTTTAATTGCCAGTCCTCACAGGAGGAGGTACCACTGTTTCACCCCCACCCTCACAAAGACGGGTTAGGGACGGTCAGGGCTCCAGGCAGTCAGATGGTTATTTCTTACAAGCAGTTCAAACCCTGTAATTTTGGTTTGGAAAAAGCCCCTTCAGTATGCTTCCTTCTACTTTCTTAAACAAACAAACAAACAAAAAGTATTGTAGAGTTCATTGTCTTTAGATGCCTGGGGTTTTTAATCCTTTAGATAGTGACATTTTATTGTTTTTTTTTTTACATAAGGCTGTCAGGCCAGAAAAGGAAAGTGTTTGACTTTCATGTTGAGATAAAGAATGAACTAAACTGGTTAGGATTTAACTTTGCAGATTTACTGGTTACCTTCATTGCTTAGCTATAGAGGACAGCATCCATCTTTTTCCTTAGAAAGTCTTGGAATATGCCAAGAAATCATCTTTCAACACAGACGGAGGAGAGAGGAGAAGCAGGGAGAGATTTTAAAGTATGTCTATGTGAAAATTCTGATGCCTTCTTTTAGACAGAAATGGACTTAATTGCTCTTTTGCCTTTTAATTAATGTATCTGCTGATCATTGCTTCTGCTTTGTTCTCTTAGCACACTGTTGTCATGAACCAAGAAGATTTTTGAAAGGAAATTATAGTTCTACAACCATGTACATATGTTCAATAGCTATAAAAGAAGATACTAACCCAAGAGCAACACAGAAGGATGTGCCTGACTAGAATAAAAACAGCACAGGAGAGAACTGCATGAATTTATCAAAACAAAAGCGAGTATGGGGGAAAAAAGCCAAAGAAAAGGAGAGAAGTTTTTAAGGCTTGTTCAACACTGGAAAGCTTTTATATTATAATAATTTTATTACAGAATCACAGAATTTTCATGGTTGAAAGGGACCTCTGAGATCATTGAGTCCAACCAGACATACACCAAAAAAAATAAAATCCCACCAGAAAAAACCAAACCCCACAAAACAAATCACCCAACCCAACAATCTAGGGCACTACTAGAGCACGCCCTGAAGTGCCACATCTACACGTTTCTTAAATGCCTCCAGGGATGGTGACTCCACCACCTCCCTGAGCAGGTTGTTCCAGTGCCTGACGACTCTCAGAAACGTAATTCCTCCTAATATCTAATCTAAACCTTCCCTGCCACAACATCATACTGTTTCAAATGGTCAAATGAATAAAACCAAAAAGAAACAAAAAGTGACCTCTCTATGTGGACAAGTGAAAGGGATATACAAAAGTCAGTACTGAATGCTGAATCAGGAATGTTCTTTACAGTCACTATAGGGAAGAGGCCTATAAATCCTGAGTAAGAAGATCTGCAAATTTTCCATGTTTAAGAGATTCATTCATTAAATGGTAGGAATTCTCTAACACTAAACCAGAAAATTACAAATACAGAATGTTTTCATCTGAAAGCATTCCTATTTCCAAAAACTTCTATTCACACACAAGAGCTTCATGATGTAAAAACTCACCTCAGTGAGCTCCTTTGCATGCTCTCCTCTTTGAATGTGTTTTCTCAAATGTTCGGACTCCGTGCAATAACTATTGCAAGGGAAGTACAAAAAGTTCTTTGCTAGGAAAGGTTAACAATTTTGAAAGATACTTTTTAAAAGATCAAGTTCATTTTTCAGAAAATGGATTATGTTCATATTATTTTCAAGTTTGTGCTTGAATTGTGTTAATTTTGGATCTTGAAGTTTTCTTCAAAAAATTTGCACCATTCACTTTGAATAGGCTTTTACCCTAAGTAATTGAATCACTCAGTTCAAGAGGAGGTCAACTCAGAAGCTGTACAAAACAAAACTGAAGGGTACAGTAATACACCGCAGGCTAAATTAAAATATTTCCAGAAGAGGGACTACTAGCTTTTTTACTATTCAACATTTCCAATTAATCCAGAGTTAAGAACAGTATACGTTATTCTTTCCTCTCAACATTTACATGGAAAACAAGGGTTTAACTACTGCAAAATATTCTGTCACCATCTGGCCGATTCTTGCCCCTCTACATATGTTTACTTTGTTTTTATGTTTCCTAAGGCTTTCTGAGTCTGAAACATTTGACAATTATGGCCAAACTGTGTTTGATCCAGCATAAACTGTACATGTTGTGGGTAGAGGAGAAGAAGCTCAACCCAGCCCTAGGTCACGCACACAGAAACTGTGTCAACATCTCAATTCAGCTCTCTGGACAGGGCTGAGGGGAACAGAGAGGCATAACCCAAATGAAGCCTTACATCCAGAAGAACTGGCTGACAGAAATCTGGCCTGTAAAACTGTGGAAAAAGGGTTACTTTGCCCAATAAACCCTCAACATCCAATGGGAATTTTGTTTTACTCAGACTAGCTGATAAGAAACATCTCTTGTTTACAGGCAGATAATCTAAACGTAAATCTGCCCCCTGATTTTCACTTTCACACATAGACCTTTCACAGTCTTTTTGCAATAAGTTTTTAGAAGCCATGTTTCGTGTTTTTTCATGGTGAGATCATGGCAGTCAGAGATAAAATTACAAGCCTTTGACTCCAGTTCTGGCTCTGTTTGTTAGCTTTTTGCTCCCAGTACTGAAGCACGTCAATCGTGCAGGAGCAGAGGGGCATTATAAAACAGAATTACTAAAGACTTCAGGCTTTCTGATTAAGCATATAAGGTTCTAAAGGTTCAAATACTTTTAAAGATACAATCAGTAGTGTATTTCAGCTCACTTCATTAATTTTCATATTAAACTACACTTCAATGCATTCCATATGCTCAAGAACTAGTGAAAGACAAGAAACATTGTTTTAATTTTTTCATCCCAAACAGTAATAATACTCAAAAATATCATAAATTAAGGATACTACATAATCTTCACTGGTAATATGAAAAAGCCTCCATGGCAGTGACATTAAGGTTTTCAAATAAGAATATAAAATCAATAGAAAAAAATGCAAACAAAGAACGAACAGTTAAATTCAGACACAGTACATTAATACTGTTGTTCTTTAACTACCTCCTTATCATGAGATAACATTGTGTGAAACAGCTTCACTGAAAACTGTGCTCTCTGACTAACACCACATACGTAACAATCCTCTGGCTTGCTGCACTGGAACACAGAACATGTTGCAGCATTGTTGGTAAATGTCAAGTGCAGATCACTACAAAAAAAAAAAAAAAAAACAAGTTTGACACAACTACCACAGAAGTTGTCCTATCACTGAAGAAAGGCCTCAGTTTGTTAAGTTGATACTTTGTGCTAATTAGATCAGTGCCAAAACTATAGCAATTAAAAGTATTTTCCATAGAAAGAGCTATGAATCATCAGAGTATGGTCAACTAGTTAACAATTTTCTGCATCTGCAAATATGCTTATGATAGATACATATGTTCTGAGGAAAGCTATATCATGTCTTTTGGAAACATGATATGCAAACCAGAAATTTAAATGAAGAAGCAGGAAAAGTAGTAAGTCTAAATGGAGAAGTTTCAAGACTTGGATCATTTACTATTTATTATGAAAACCTATAAATGTAAAAGTTTTCCTGGTTGTGTATATATTCAAATAACTTTTTGTTGTTGTAAACTTTTATTCTTAAATGTGACTATATGAAGAGGGTCAGACCTCAAGGTTAGGGAACCCAAAATACATCACATTTTATCCCACTCAAAATGCTATCTGTAGTTGCGGTCACTCTCTGATGCCTCAGAAAAAAAAGCCAATTTCTCCCTTTGCTCACAAAGTTGAATTAGAATTATAGAATCATAGAATGATTAGAGTTGGAAGGAAGCTTTAAGATCATCGAGTTCCAACCACCCTGCCATGGGCAGGGACACCTCCCACTAGAGCAGGTTGTTCAAAGCCCCATCAAGCCTGGCCTTAAACACTTCCAGGGATGGGGCATCCGCAACTTCTCTGGGCAACCTGTTCTGACATACTGGAAGGCTGCTAGAAGGTGTCCCCGGAACCTTCTCTTTTCCCGGCTGAACACCCCCAGCTCCCTCAGCCTGTCCTCATAGGAGAGGTGCTCCATCCCTCTAATCATCTTTGTGATGTCCTCAGCTGGACCTGTTCCAACAGTTCTATGTCCTTTCTCTGTTGAGGTCTCCAGAACTGGACACAGTACTCCAGGTACTTATGCAGTAAGAAATGTATTTTCCTCCCCTAAGATGTAGAATTAACATGTTTAATGAGTCTCCTACCGACTTCTCTTGGAGAACCTACAAAACAGACAGCTAATGATTCATATCACAGGCTTTAATTCCTAATTCTGGGATAGCTAACTTTTACTGAAAAAAAAAACACAAAACAAAGAAACAAACAAACAAACACACACACAAGCAAGAACAACAAAAAAACACATAGAAAGCATTTTTAATATTGTATTTCATAATGGTTTTCCTTTACAAACCTACAGTTCTGGAAGATTCTTTGACACTGACTTGTTAAAATCTATTAACACAAGAGGATCCTTTGGAATAATATCATTTACCTCCAAAACCTGGAAGGGTCAGTATCAGTTCTCTCAATAGTGCCCACATACCTTCTCTTTGACTTAATTAAAGACAAGATACAAAGAGCTAAAAATCATTCTTTACTTCTTCTGTCATTCAAAGGCTGAGACAAATGAGGAATGTGAAAGTAAGATGGAAGGGCAGATTCTAAAAAACGTACCATAAATCTTTCAGAGACCACACAATGTTGAGTTAGCAACCTTCTCTTTTTTTGAAGGAGACTTCAGTGCAATTCTTTCCTATGTAACTGTCTCCTTCAGTCCAGTGAGAATTAAGCGTCTCAGCTACATTAGTCATAGTACCTGAATTCACAGTATCCGAAATGCAATTCTCCCAGTGTACAGTCTGATAATTACATTAAAGGCATATTTGAGAAAGCACTGTCCTACTCTGCCATGTTGCAGGTCTCCAGATACTTACACTTGTATCTTGATGTTCCAAATAAAGGAGATGCAAGTATTGGGGGGTGTTGGGGCAGGGGGGGGGNAGCATGAACCATTTATGAATTCTCTATTCAAGATAGCTCAGCCTTACTGTACATAAAGAGGTTTGGATACATCTAAAAATAGACAGAAAATATATCTCTACTATTTTATTTTCTTTTCATGGAACTCCTGGAAAAAAAACATTGTGGCTCTTGACAGTTGGAGTTTTAAAGTTTAGACCTCTTTACAATGAATTTGACACAATATTTGAACACCACAGAGAATTTATAGATCTTTATGTAAAGAATTCTATGAACTCTTGTACACTGCTCAGCTACAATACCTGAAGAATTTGGCCATCTCCAAAATAAAATTTAAGAGACATTTTGAAAGTGGATTAAAGGCAAATTCCTCTGCATCTCTGTAAGAATAAACAGAGAATGAAATCCATAATGATTTTCTGGCAAACAGGTAACTGTGAGGTAGTCTTCTGAGAAGTAACACTGCTCTGGAGAAAAAAAAAAGACCAATCATGACTGACGATGGGCCTTAATCAAGGTGAACTGGACTTTTCTATGGCAGGGGCATCCATTTTGACAAACTGGTGGCCAAGGAGCTTAGCACTCAGAGGTTTCCAGACCTTTGTAACCTGGAGGACTAAAGGTGAAGTCATTTCTCCTTCTTCCTTCAGGGACTTGGCCTTTCCCAGGTTTGTCAGTCTCTGTCCATGGTGCTCAGCCCCTGCCCCCAGGCGCAGGGATGGGACATCCACTCATCACACAGCAACAAGTGTACCCAGACATTTGGCTCCAAAGGAGCCACAGATTATTCAGATGCTGAATTCATATTTCTAGTAGTCTTTCAGACAGGTCTGTATTAGCCCGTGTAAGGTGGAAGAATTTTAGCAGACATTAGAAATGAAGTATGCATGCACAGCAGCAACAGTGCCTTTCTCCTCTGCTGGAAAGTTATATGAATACAAAACATTGCCCTACATGTACTTACTGCGGTGCTGCATTTCATGATCAGCTTACATCATTATTCTTTTTATGGGAGAACTATAACAGAGTTCAGCTAGATACTCTCTTCCACAAATCATTTACAAACTACATGGATTCTCCAATGTATTCTCTAGGAGATTTTTCTGGCTCTGTTTCCAAATATGCTTATTCAATTTCATCTACACATGCTATTTGTATGCCAGATGTATATTTACGTGACAGATCTACCCTTTAATAAAATTATTAGCTCCAGTTAGTCTGCTCAGAGTATATTTATGTCTACATTTACGGTCAGAACCTAAAAAAAAACCCAACTACCACCACTCTTGAGAAGATGCAGCTGGGGTTCCTTCATGAAAAGCTAAAAAAAAAAAATAAAATCATATACGTTCTTTGGCATTATTCCTTCCAAAACACTGGGCAATTCTGGAATGCATGAAAGCAGTATAGTTCTTTTTTTTTTTAATGGCAAGGTCTCCAGCCAGTGTTAAGGAATTAGTTCTTCAGCAATAAATCCAACCCAAGATTAAATTAGCTTTAATTAAAACATACAAAACATACCAATCCTCAGTGAGTTATTACTAGGCTTGCAGAATGAAAAAAAGAAGTTGGCAGGAATAACAATACTGATTTCATCAGATGCCACCTACATATTTCACTTTTAGAGGAAATATGTCTCAAAGGCCCTCCGCCGCCCCCAAAAA
This sequence comes from Pedionomus torquatus, assembly GCA_013398155.1. Classification (NCBI taxonomy): domain Eukaryota; kingdom Metazoa; phylum Chordata; class Aves; order Charadriiformes; family Pedionomidae; genus Pedionomus; species Pedionomus torquatus. The sequence continues at coordinate 465,087 of VZRU01012323.1, forward strand.
CAGCCCCCATTTGAGCCAAAGCATTTCTTGTTCATCATAGGTCATAGAAAAGGCAGCAAATATATAACACCACATATAAATTCTATATGAAGTGTATCCATGTGCTAGCTGACTACAAAAAAATATATCTGAATAATGTTACAAGTACTATAGTAGTCCAAATCTGATACATTTGAAAGTCCAAATTTTACATTTATATGCTTCCACAACTTTTGAGTATATGCTGTATAGCATATAGACAGATATTTATTTCAAAACAAATAACACAATGAATCCAGAAGAATACCAGGAACTTAGCAAGATAAAGACTGAATCCAGAAATGCCATGACAGAATTTTAGTTCAGAAAAAAACTCACATTTGCTGTACCTTTTTTATAGATACAACTCAGTTCAAAAATTCTCAGTCTTTTTGAGCAGCAGCAGCAGATATTGAAAGGAAACATAATCTTGTGAAGGAACTCCCTTGTTCCCTGTGTTCTATTCTCTTTTATGATGGGCAAACATGTCATTTAGTATGAATGGAATTATGTAATAAAGAGATATATCTTCTTATCCTGATATTTTACTGGAATATTTTCAGAAGTACTTCAAATTTTAAGTCTAAACATATACATACTACTTTATACACATTTGTTTATGAGCTGCAACTGTCTTTTACTTTATATGTCTTTCCTGGCAAGGAAAAGCCTCCTCAGGTTTCAGTTAACCCGCACAACTCATTTCAGTCTTCTCCCTAACATAATCTTTGTTTTTCTGATCCTTCTCCTTTTCCTCTCCTACTGAAGTTTGAAACCATCTTCCATGAACAGTCAACCAAAATTACACACTGTTTCAAATAATGGATGAACTGTCAGCATTACCATGGTCATCATCTTCTCTGGAGCTCCTAAATACACCTACTAACCCACTTTTTTAAATTGTTTTCCAGCAGATTATTAAAAATATACCTAACTGAGAATATTAGCAGACCTATCTTTAAAATACATTTATAAATCTGAAGCACCCCATTAGCTGTCCTAGAGCCCTGCTTCAGAATTGGATAGCAGAATTAATCACTTTGTTGCTGTACATGTAGATATTATTTTATTATCATTAAAGGGAAATACACCTTTATTTTTTCCATTTGGAGCAGTCCCTCATCTGCAATGCAGGCTTTTAATTTGAATAAGACACTATACCCACTATGATCTAATCATGGAATATCATTCCAAATTTGACAGACTCATCAAATGTATTTATTACTGGATTTGCAACGTCACTTACCTATTCTTTCAGAATTCTGAGATAACAATTGCCCATCTTCAATCTTTTATCTGAGTGTGTCTCATTTTCTCTGTTTAATATCAACTACTACCATTACTCAGTTACAGACTGACCATTTCCCACATGGGCAAAGTCATCACCCTTCAGGGAAACTAATTTTGTACTGAGGCTTCAGTTTAGACCAAATACTTAAGAAGAAAGTACCATCTCTTTGTTTTCTCCTTTTTTTTCCTCAGGTTGGAAAAATATTTGTGGTTTGGGGTTTTTCTGGAAGGATCTAACTCAGTTGTAGTGTTGGACATCCATAATAGTAGCAAACAATTGGAACCTGTATTCTTTGCACCATGAACTGTCAATACAGTATTGCATGAATCATTTCTATGTTTCAAGCAAATGTACTTGTGTGTTTCTAATTTATTCCCCATATACTTTTCTATTTATGGGCAGTGTAAAGAGTTCCAAGATGATATAATGAAAAAAGCAGGGTGCAAGTGTTGCGATCACCCAGTGAAGGACAAAACAGAAATTAAGTCATGTATTTATTCATGTAGGAGTTTCTCTGGTCATTAATTGCAGAAGAGGATTATAATTATGAAAACCTCAAGCAAGGTCTCAGAAGAAGCTTGGGGGGAAGGGGTAGGTACCTACATTAGGAATTTATATCCATAAAGATAAAACAGCTTCAGGTGTCAAGCAGAGTGCTTAATTTTCACATTATATATTATCCTAACCAAAACACTTCAGATATATCCCTAACTATATAGAGAACTGATGTACATAAATAATGTACACTAGCAGACTAAGTTTGGGGATAATTATTCTTCCAATGAACTCAGTTGCAAAACAGGGGGTATATTATATATTTGCATAAACTCTTTTAAACAAACTCAGATTTACTTTTTTTACAGTTTGTGACAGTCAGAGAAGCTTACAGATGGGTTACATCATTATGTACACAACTTCTAGATGCCAGTCTTTGTGCACAATACGCATAGTTCTGCCCAGAAAAAAAAAACCACCAAAACACAGAAACAAAAATCCCAGACCATAAATAAACACATTCTAAATAACAATCCAAAAGAAAATATTGAGATGTGTTGTAGTGGTGTTCCAACCAACATACATTGCATAATTTGAATCCTAAGAGAAGCACAAAGCTGTTTGAAAAAACAAGACCGGATGGAGAAGGCCATGGAGAAACAAAATGGATTAATCAGAGGCAGATCAACAGCTTGGTAATGAATAAATGATGCCAGGAAAGATCACTTATGAAAGGCCTTGAAAGTAAAGATGAACAATTTGCTTGGTGTAATAAAAAGTTACCACAAACTGTGAAAATGAACTAAGCAGCTGCATTCTGAAGGGATATGAAGGAGCTATAGCACATGTTCAGAAGGTTACAGAAAAAACATGATGACAGCTTTATGAGCTACATGGAAAGACTCCATCACAACACATCTTAATATTATCATGCAAGGAAACTGAGAAATATTCGGACACAGCTTGAAGCTGGTGAGGGCTCTAGAGCACAAGTCTTCTAAGGAGCAGCTGAGGGAACTGGGGCTGTTTACCCAGGAGAAAGGGAAGCTGCGGGGAGACCTTACCGCTCTCTACAGCTACCTGAAAGGAGGTTGTAGAGAGGTGGGGGTCAGGCTCTTCTCTCAAATATCACTATCAAGTCATAAGACAAGAGGAAACAGCCTCAAGTTGCCTTGGGGTGGGGAGGGGGGTGTGTGTTAGATTGCGTATTAGGAAATATTTCTTCACAGAAAGGGTTGTCAAGCATTGGAACAGGCTGCCCAGAGAAGTGGTTAAATCATCACCCCCAGATTTAACAGACATGTAGATGTGGTGCTGAGGGACATGGTTTATTGGTGATTTAGCAGTGCTAGGTTAATGATTGGACTCAATAATCTTAAAGGTCCAATCCAACCTAAATAATTCTATGATCAAATTATGCTTCTCATGCAAGTAGATAGTGTCCATGTTGCATGAAAAACCACAAAAAGAATTCTGGTGTAACTGTGACAGGTCAATGAATGAGTTACCAGAAAGAAAGTAAGACCTGCCTTTAACCATGTTGAACACGAACTGTTTATTACCCAGAATGCCACAGATACAATGGCTGAATCTCACCTAAATTTTGTGGCCTACACCACCAGTGTCTACACACTGAACCAGTCCCTTGTTACGCTCAATGGAAATCTTACCAACCAAACTTAAAGTAGATGATTAAATTTAGTCAGATGAATCACACCTGTGGTGGGCTGATCCTTGCCAGCAGCTAAGCACTCACCCAGCCGCTCCCTCACTCCCCCTCAAAGGACAGGGGAGAGAATCAGAAATGCAAAAGTGAGAAAACTTACAGGTCAAGATAAAGACAGTTTAATAAGTGAAGAAAAAAAAAAAAGAAAAAAACCCCAAACAATTCAAAGACAGTCATTAACCACCTCCCACAAGCAGACTGAACACCAAAAATTTCACTAACTCTTATGAAACAGATCTCAAATGACTAGTAAAGAAGACAAAGGCAGCTGCCTGAGAACTAGATACCTACACCGCAGAACATTTGTTTCATCAGCAAAATTTCAAATTGGAGAAAAAACCCACCAGAGGAGGCCCTCTAAGAGATATCTGCATGTAATTGAATTTGGGTGTGGGGGTGAAGAACACAAAATGTAACAGAAACACCTTCACATGATGACTATTGATGGGGCACTAATTAACTTTAAAGGGAAAGGGAAGAGAGGAGTGAAGTAGTAGTCTAAGAATCAAATTAAGGATTTATTTGTTACTTTAAAGGCATCTTGCTCTAGACTATAAGAAACAGATTTTTAATAAACACAGCAAATTAAGTAGCTATTACCAAAACATGAAAGCTCAAATTTCTTAACTGTCTATAGCAAACTCCAAGACTGGATGACAAAGTTCATTTTAGACTCAAAGGTTATTTTTCAATCTTAGGTATCAGAGTAAGAAGAAGAATTCTATGCCTGAAAAATAAGTTGTTGAACTATTATTAAATGATAGTTTTCTGAGCTGGAATTGATGAATCTGTTTTTTTTACGGGTTTTGACTTCCAGTGGACTGACTTTGCAGTCTGAGACAGTGCAAGCTTCAACTGAATCTTTCCAGTAATCGATGCACTTGAAAGGACTTTCCCACCCTTCACCCCGCCCCTTGGTGGATAATTATTAAATTCTTTATTGTGAGAGAATAAGGATAACACCTTCGACACAGAGCCATATGGTTTTACCTTAGATCAGTGTTAGGAAAAGTATCACCTTACCGTCTAATTCATCCATCTCTTCCACACTCTTCATGGAAGTAAAGACAATTTAATACAAAGGTAGCATGACTTTCTTGTACACCATTCCCAGCTTATCACAGGACATAGTTTCTAGTTTATGTGTGCCGTGATGGAAAATATTTAAACTTAAAATTAAACTTATATATGAGCTCAAGTGTTTCATTTTTCAAGTAGCTGACTTCAAGGTATCTTACAGGAGTTTGAAGGCTTAAATCACATTTAGAAATTAATAATTTTGACCCTGAAAACCAGAAGATTCATGTTATTAGGTCTTCAAAACTTTATCCAAAATAAAAGATGGCATAAGAACAGCTATTCTCAATCACCCTATAGCTTTATAACAGACTTTTGGGAAATAATTATCCACATACATCGATTCCTGGGATTTAATTTTCTCTTTTATTTTTCTCCCTTACAAGGCAGACACCAAATCCTGCTATTGCACAGGAATTCTCCAGAAAGAATTTCTGAAAATTCTGTGAGGAGTAGTTGAGCACAATCTATCCTGCATTCACTATGACATATTATGGACAGTGACTTTCCTCTTTTCTCCCTTCCTTTACAAAGGCAATCCAGCTATGCCACCTAAAATTTAGGTTAGAAGTTGGAAAACAGACACATTACACCAGATGACACCAGCTGCCAGCCTGAATAGTCTGGACATGGCCAATGCCAGACGAGTAAGAAATCTCACAGTAGGCAGCTGTGAAAAACATAGCTCAGTTGGAATGTCTGTCTTTATTATTCTTAAGCTACTGGACTGCTCTCTACTCTGGAGTATGCAATTTTCATCACTCAGAAAACTGTTACATATGAATACAACTGCATTTTTTTCCCATATACTTCCATAACTCAAATTTATTTCCATATGCTTGAATTTAATACTTAAACATGTTGCTGGAACACCAAATTACACTGTACTGTGCATGTCAGTTATTACTGGTTAATAATTTTTTCCTACCATTGTTAGAATTTCTGCCTTTCATTTTATTACAAAAAGTCTTGGTTTATTTTTTTGGGTGGAAGGAAACAGACATAATAAGGCCTCCCAAAATTTGGGGTCTTTTCCCTTCATGCTATATAACAAATGGGACTTTTAATGTTCTTGCATGATTCTACCTGTGAAAACATTAAAGGATAGTCCAGGTAACTGGAAGTCATTGAGCACTAAGAAAAGAGTTAATGCAAGCAGGGTCTGAAAAAAATATGTTGTATCCAAGTAAAAGCACCACAAACATGATAAAAATGCTATGTTATCTAGCTCTCCTGCTTTTCCATCCCCTAAAATCTTTTTGAAATCGTGAAATGCAGTGAGGAGAGATGAAGGGAAAACAGGTCAGCTGGAGGGAGGAATTTCAATGTATTTGCTTTTAAACAGCAAAAAATAAAGATAAAATTATTTCTAGATGACACAAAAATAATCAAGAAAAGCAAAATAAATATTTTCTCTCTTCACTGGATTTTCTTAAATGTATGTTACATTAAATTACACCTTAGTACAAGACTCAAACAAGAAACTCCTGGCTAAAACTACCAGGAGTGCAGAACTGCTGTATAATTTAATATTTGTGATGAATTTCAGCATACGGTTATTAACAACACATTAATTACAACTGTTGTATATGCACATACCAGTGAAATTAGATACTTTACAATGTTATGGTATTAAGGTTCTTAAAGTTAAATCATGCCAATGCAGATGTTCCTAATTACTTTAAACGCACAAGTACTTACACAAACTGTTTTATTCCAGCTCCAGCACAATTGAATTAAAGGAATGCTTATAATTTAACAGCATGAATGATAGATAAGAATAGCTAATATGGGAAATTGTTAAGAAATAATATATAGAATTCATATAAGGGAAGAAGTTAAAGTCCATCTGAGGCAGATAAGAAGCTGGTTTGTCTGAGACAAATATAAAACATTGTCAAAAGAAGGTGAAACTATCAAAGACATGTCAAAACTCAACAAAATTGTTTATTTCCCAGTAGCAATCACTTTAAGCTGCCAAATGTAGTCTAGCTCCACCTCTACTTTATACTGCTTCTTGAAAAGAGATGTGGTAGATAATGTAATCCAGCATTAAATCAACACAGAAGCTGAAGTATACAAGTCACAGATGCAGGCAGCTTCTCTGCATGGGTAATGAATGTCTCTGATAGAAGCATCCTTTATGCACAGAAAGTTGATAATTTTTTCTGCTGTACTCCAGGCTTCCACAGTTTAATGCCAGTGTTTACCCCAGAACATTGCGTCTTACAATGTAATTATCATGTAGATATATTTTGTTTACCTTTTGAAATATGGAAAGGAGGTACCACTTAACTGATAAAATATTATATATAACCATACACTGGGTGAATTAGAGTTACTGCTTTCTTATTTCCTCTATTAAGTTTTTGAAAAAATATCAGAGGGATGGGATATATAGTAAAGTTCCAGCTCACAGAAATTGGCTACTATAATACAAGACATTTTTAGTCACATTTGCACATCCACTATACACACACAAAAAATGAGACTATAATTTTTTATTTAGAATAAATCAACAATAGATATATAAGGATGTCTTTTGTTTCAACCGAACCTTAAGATAATATTAAATGAGAAAGAAAATAAATTAAAAAAAAAAATAAAAGAAAAAAGAAAAAAAGAAAAAAAGAAGAGACCATACCCATTCAGCATAACCAAGTTTCAAAACATGAACCTGAAATGTAACTGTACCTTGAGTCACCTGCTGGATGGCTAGCATCATCCCAGAAACCATATCAGGAATCAAGTTTTCCTTCCAATTGTAGACAGGCATCCATGTCAAGATGGGCAGCCTTCTCACGCACCAGAGTTTAATATCTTCTAAGCGAACAGCCTGGATCTTCCTCCAGACTGCACTTCTTTTCCTTTTTGTCCCTGTCATCATCCTTATTCACCAGAAGCAGTTCTTCTTCCAGAAGAGTAAACAGCTGAGCAATCACCCTGATCTGTGTCAGTCTCCAGTTTTCCTCCAAGATATTTGCAGTTTCAGAACTACAGAGGAAAAAAAAAAATAACAGAAGTACTTAAGATTTCTGTAGCTG
>VZRU01012325.1:340-31063 GCA_013398155.1 Pedionomus torquatus
GGGATGCGGCACCGCGCGCGGATGAAGATGGGGGGCAGCCACTCCCACCGGGCGCCCGTCTTCGACGAGAACGAGGACGGTGAGTGCGGAGCTGTCCGCGGTACCAGCCGCCGCCGGCTGTCTGTCTGTCTGTCTGTCTGTCCGTCTGTCTGTCTGTCTGTCCGCCCCAGGGTGGGCTGTCTGCCCCGGGGAAGGAGGAGGAGGAGGAGGGCAAAGCCCGCCTTTGTTTTAGCCGTTCCGCACCGATTGCGCGGGGATTTGCTTTTTAGCCGACGTCCGGCGCGCCGTTTCTTGGGGTTTTAAGCACATGGCAAGTAACTTCGTCCACGCGCTTAAGAACGGGCAGCGTTTTGGGGATAGATGCCCAATTTTTCTTTTTGTTTGCCTTTTCAGTTGACTCGTTGCCCACCCGACCATTTTAAATGGTGATGTCTCTCTCAGTCAGTGCACTTCTTTCAACACCTTTACTTTCTGAAACTTTTTTTTTTAGCTTATTCTATTACTGTGAGATTTTTTTCTCCCTGCCTAGGTAATATGTCATAAGAAAGTGGATCTTGTAAAGTTTTTGGAAGGCAACAGAAAAGTTTGCCTAAAATACGGTGTTTCTTCACTCTTTATGCATTTTCCTGTCATTTTCATATATAGACCATATTTAACTGGAATTACGTGACTTCATTTCAAGTACAATCATTTTGACTCTTGAAGCAAAGAGAACACTGCACTCTTAGGAAGCAGATATTTGTGTATTATCAGCAGAAGTATTTCTAATGTTACTTATGGCATAAATGTTGTTGCCTGTCTGGATGACTGATACTTAATTTTGAATCTATCCCTTTCCAAGCAGTTCTCAACATAATAATATTAGGAGGTGATTGCATCTCAACAGACTATTACATTGTTTTGGCTTTCTGAGCCTTATAAAAAATCAAAAAATGTGTATCGTCTTCCCTATAGATTCAGGATGCATGGAGATATTGTATTGTTTTGCTAATAGCGAGGAAATATATTAAATACACGTGAAGTGCTTAGAAGGATACATATTTACTTGCATTTGAGACACAATTGTCATTCCTTACTCCTTGACAAAGGCTGAAGAGGTGTTTGATGTTGCTTTACAAGACTGCATTCTTTGTGTGGAGAATGGGACACATTGTTTCCTGTTTGTGTGTTGTGCTTCAATAGCTATGATTTTCTTGAATTAATATAAAATTTCAGTCATTTATCATAAGTCATGCTATGTAAACAAGTGAGAGAGAAAGAACTCCCCTACATCTTACCCCCAGGTAAAATCTTGATCATGCACAAATGGTCTTGGAAACCTTGAGACAACTCATCAAGAAACACCCAAGGGTGAAAGCATGGGGTTAATCTTGCCTAGAAGCCTGAATGTAAAAAATAGTCATGCCTTTGTTGTAGTAAGGCTTTTAATTGGGCTCTTTTGACTTAGCAGTTTCCATGAATTATTACCACTTTTTTTTTTTTTTTTTTTGCAAAGTGCTTTATATTTTTTCCCTTTTTTTTTTTTTTTTTTTTTTTTTTTCCTATGAGACAAGGCTATGGTCAGTTTTTGAACAAAGCAAAGTTCCATAGCAAATACCTGCAGAGAAGACTTCATGCCACTTATTTCTTTTTCCATGAGGAAAACATTTCTGTAATGCAGACACTATTAATACCTGATTAAAAAAAAAAAAAAAAAAAGGTGTGTGTAAAGTGTTTATGGATTTCTATTAGGTCATTATTTAGTCTTTGCCTGATTTGATTTTGTTTTGTTGGTTTTTTTCCCCATTATGAATGTTCCTAACATAATCTCTTATTTTTTCTCTTAAGATGTTATGCTTATAGCACAACCATCTGTCTCAGAAGAGTCTATTGCTTTTGAAACAATAATGTATTTCCTATACTACTTAAAAATTATTATTCAGGATGGCGTTTTCCCAAGTACTCAAATAATATAGGAAAATATCACCTCTTTGAGAATGTATCTTTCCAGCTTTAATCCAAAATCAAGCTATATTTCATATTCTCACTACTAGCTACAAGAGTCGCTGTTTTCCACAATATTGGACCCAATATGAAATTAAAAAAAAAGGGGGGGGGGCAAAAGAGCAGGAATAGCAAGAGAAAGTAGATTTGTTTCTTGAGAGCGTATACTTTTCTTCAAGAATGACAATGCTCATCAATTCAAAGAGAACGAATAAATGAGTGTGTGTAGGCATAGTAGAAACTAAGCTATTTAGAGTATTGTGTGTAATGTTGCAGCTGCCTCTTAAAATGAGAAAATTGAGCAGAAAAAAGTATTGTCATTTTATGTTTGTACATGTTAACAATGGATGTAGAATAAAACACGAGTTTTGGAAGAAGAGATTTAAAACCATTTATTGTCAACTTTGTAAATCATAGAAAAAGATACCTATTCAGCGTACTACTTAACAAAGAAATATATGAAAACAATGTGTGAAGAGCACCCAAGTACTGCCTGACAATTCTATAGAGTACCTGCTGTAGAGTTGCAACTTATGCTTTCTGTCTAATGAGAATAGATGTTAACCCATTGAGTAGATCTAAACACTATCAGTTGTACGTAGACTCCCCACCATGCTTAGGATAATAAAAAAAGTCCAGAAGGCTGGACTGCATGCTGTAAATCCTCAGTTATCACAGATAGCATAACACATCATTATAACACACTGATCTTTTTAAAGGCCAGAATACATACAATTTTTAAACTAGCTATATTTTTTCTCTGTGTTCTATTTTTGTTAGAAGGATCTTCCAGAACTTCCCTCTTTGAGTGGTTTGACACATCTGTTTCCCTGATTAAATGATTCTTAACCTATTTATAAGATTTATGTTCATTTCAACTTTTTTTGTTAAATAGCTCTCCACCCTCCATGATGACTCCAGTGCAGTAACAGACAACAAAATTGTACCCTCTCACTCTTTGTTTTGTAAGAAAACCTCTTCTAGTTTTCTCTTATTTCCTCTATTTTTAGCATCCCCATGCATTTGAACGTGTCTTGGTTTCACACAGACAACCCAAATTATCCATAGAATTGCAGGTGAATTTTTACCGGGACCTTGTGCTGGAAACAATACCTCCTGATGTCTACTGGAAATAAATGAAAGGAATATTCACCATTGGTAAATGTTACTTGCAAATTTTCAGTAAATATCATAAGTAACAAATATATTAGCAATAGCATGGTGACTGTAAAGAGTTTCTTTCTTGCTGGGTTTGCTTGATCGTGCTCTGTTAAAACTTCAATTATATTAAAGTGAAAGTGAAATAGTAGAAAAGAGTCCTTTAGAAAGGAGTTGACTCGGGAGATATTAATACTACCAAATAGTAATGACATATTTGCCTATATTGTGCTGAAAGATAGATATTGAGGAAAGGACAAGAAACAAAAGTATCAGAGGCTAAACGTTGGTTCTGTGAACTGATACAGAAATTGTACTTGATTATTTGGGGCTTAAAAAAGTATTTTTGCTACAGGTACTTTTAGAAACAACTACAGAAAACTTTTTGAGAGCTTGTTTTTATTTTTCTAGTATGTGACTTTACATTTAGAGAAAATATGTATTTCCAAAGTACCTTTCACTGAGCACCTTGAAGCTCTAGAGCTTTAACACTCCTCTGCAGAAGCTGGTGTGACACTCTGTCCCTCAGTCTTGTATGAGGAAAATGAGGCTTATCAGTTTATTTCTACATGGTCAGTCCTTGATTCACTGTAATGCTTATGGATCTACTTAACTTCAAGCAAGTGCTGAATCCCACTGCTTTGCCTGAGTCATAAGGCTTCTTTCTGCTGTAGTATCATAACTACAATGGAAATCTTATGTACATCCTCCAGAGTTAAACTTTAAATTCTAAGTTGTAATTTACCTCTCCTCTCCCTCTTTTAATTTAAGCCTTCAGCTTAAATGGAAAATTTTAAGTTGTTGCTGAGTTGCATAAAAAGTCATAATTAAATGACCAGCTGCTGGAAAGACAGTCTTGTACTACCAGCATAAAAACTAGATACAGATCCAAACAAAAATGCCTGCAATTAATATGGACTCAGGTAGCTAAATTTAGCTAAATGGACGAGTTTATATAAGGTGCAGTGGAAGCTGAAGATCTATAAAAGTGATAGAGAGAAAAATGGCACACGAGGGTTTTGCTTGGAGCCAATTTAAAGCAATGGTTAAATGACAAAATGAGTCAGATCCAACATAGAGTATGCAGTGTCCAGTTATTGTCAGTGATATGATAGTACTCATCAGCCTGCCCATCACCAAGCTGCTATGGATCATGTCTGAGGCAGCCACATAACAACTAAAAGAGCTCAAATCATGAGCCTAATAACATACTCCTTTTCAAACTTATTGTTTCGTAAAATACAGCCCTACAGAACAGTTAAATAAAGGGTTTAGTGCCAAATACTTTTTCTTAGTGAAAATAACAAATATAGGGTGGGATCAGTATTTTTGGTTTGTTCATGTAATTTCTGTGGCGGATTACATAGCATTTTACCTTTTCCTTTGCAAAGATGAGTATTCCAATTCTCTTTTAGAGATGGATTGGGTAGGAATACCAACCACACTTGGATTTAAAAATGCTCTAAGGCAGTTCTACCGAAAAAAAATAAATGGATAAAACATGGCTAATGGAGGCATTATTTTATGCTGGATATCAAGGTTTTAGATAAATAAGATCCAGACCATTGGGCTCTTATTTTTTTGTATTGTGACCATGTTGAAATATATACAATTTTATTTTCCACTTATTGAACTTTTGACATGAAGTCATCATTATGTGTAGCACAACACATTTCAGAAACCCTAATGCTAGTTGTCTGTACAAACACAGAACAAAATAGTGGTCAGTGTTAAACTTGCAATTCAAGCATGGTATGAGACAACAGGAGAACAGAGAGAAAGGAGGACACAGAAGAATAGTGATAATTCAACGCAGTCACAGAGGTACCAGCTCCCAAACTGCTGCCAAGAGTTTGCGTGGTCTCTGGCAAAGGAGGTTCAGAAGGAACATCATGGCATTATAACCACCATCGGCCGTTATCTTCCTGACTCAGCCTTAAAGCTTTGCTACAATGTATACAAATGATGTGGACCTCTTCAGACGCTGAATGATAATTATAGGTGAAGTTTAATAGCAGATCACAGATTTCCCTTTTCTACGGGGAGTTCTGAAGAAAAGCAGGATGAATCTGGCATTTCCGTCCTAGCTTCTTGCTTCCTGAAAGGAGCTGCATCTCTCATCCCTATTTGACTGTCCTAAAAATATTGTCCAGATCTGATTTACTTCACACTGTCAGGATTAGAATGATGGGACAGCTTTCTTTCAAGGGACAGCTACAGTATTGACAAATTGTATTTTACTTTACGATCATCCAAATTCAACAAAATCTCAGGCAGCAATAGCTTAGAGAGAGATCAGGTGAATTTTCAAGACCATTCATAAACATGTTTTTTACAATTCCAAGATACAATTTTCTGCTATGGTGGAAACTTCCTTTTCAGGACCACTGTCTTAAACAAAGACATCACATAAGTCTTTGCTGCTGCTTTTGTAGCCTTTCAGAATTTACACAAGTGGTTGGCATGACACCAAACCTAAGACTGTTAAGGAATTTCTTGGTGGCTTGTTGTCTGGGAAGTGTAAGAGAGATAGCATTTCACCCATGTTTTTATGTGTGTTATGTAGCATGCCTGGATATCAAGATAGGTTTTTTGGGTAACTAAATATAAATAATTCAAAGCTAACCAAACATCAAGCAAGATAAGCTTAGAGATTCCTTACCCAAGATCAGAGAAAACTCTGACTCTGAGATAAACTGTGAGAAAACAAGACTATTGTCTAAATCTCAACACCATACGATTGCTTTTGCTATCATTCCTTTAAAAAATCATAAATAGTCTCCTATCCCTTCCGACAGATGTTTCTTGCAGTGAAAAAGTAAGGCTCTACTCCTTAAGCTGTGCTGCTGGGTCTTCTGTAGGCTTTCAGAGTAGGCTTTCAAAAGAGTAGGCTTTCAGAGATCTGGGTTCTGCAGGACTGGAGAAGCTGAATATTGGAAGCATTCTGAAGCACACTGAAAAGTAAATGCTTAGTTTCCACATGGACAAAAGATGTTCAAATGTACAAGATATTAAACTGACTCTGCTCCTCAATACTGGCTTTGCTTCCAGTAGAGTTCAAAAAGCATTCTTTCACTTCTGCCAGGGAGATCATGAGGCTGGTTGCACTCACTCCCCTCTGACACCTTCCCATAGACCAAGGGAGAACAGGTCTATCTCCTCACATTTGGCTCCTGTAGGACATCCACTGGGTCATTGGTAGCATCTGGCATGAAGGCGAAAGAATTCCTTCATGTGGATGACTGGATGTGGGTTAAAAAAACAGCAGTAATGTGAGAATGCAGGTTTTTTGTGAGCTTTGAGTACTGTGCTGTCCAGATGAATGGAAAAAGTTCAGCCTGGAATGAAATGTTGCACCTGGCTGAATTAGAAAATAGCTGAGAAAATATTGGGAAGAAAAAATATTAGAGTTATGACCTTGTTCATAGATGCTCAAAGAGAGCAGGTCTTATCCTACCAGAACTGTCTGCAGCAATATCTTCTGAATGTGGGCATAAGAATGAAGAAGGCAGGATTTTTGCTGGCCAAGCACAAGGCTTTTATTTTTTTTTTTTTCTAGCTTCCTCATTAAACAGCAAGTCTGAGAAAGCAGAAGCAGAAACCTTTCTGATGCTAAATCTAGTGGACAGTGACACCTGAGGCCAAGCACTGATGGGTGGAAAAGAGAAAACGATTGTCAAATTAATTTTGGATATTTCACAGTATTTCGACTTAACTGGATTGAGCTAATGTTGAGGTGGTGGGAAAGGTGTCGTGGAGAAAAGATTGCTACTGATCTCAGTGAATACAAAGCAAAAATTTCCCAGAGGATATTCAGAGGAAAAGGACAGCTTCAAGTTCAGCCTGGTAGCAGAGCTCCACAGCATCATACCGTGTGAGGGGAAGGGACGAAAAGCAGAGGACTTATCCACCAAATTTAGCAGGAGAGGCAAGGACTTCCTGGAGAGTGAAGAGCAGCAGTGGTAAGCAGTGTGTACATCAGAGGATCTGATCTCTCTTGAGCACGATTCTGCTTAATTTCATGAACTTGCTAAATTGAATACCTTAAACTGCATTACTCGCTGCCTAATGCAAGCCTGTGTTGAGCTGTTGCTGAATTTGCTGCTGTATATGTACACTGTGAGCTTCCCTGCAGCAGGAAAAAGCAAAAGATTATTATCCTCTGCAAAGACCAAAAACTTGTGCTGGCCATAAATGTTGTTTTCTTAATGAAATCATATTCTGAGCTTCCTCGGACTCAATCACAATTTGGCATGAATTACAAATAGAGAGAGGGTGTTTGCAGAAACCAAACAGTTGTCTGGATTTTTTTCTCCTTTGGTTAAAGAACAAAGCTGGTTTACTCTCTGGAGTTCAGGCTCTAGCATAACTGTTTTGAAGAATAAGGAAGCTGCTTCTCTTATCAGAAATGCCTGTTCATATCACACAGTACCTGCCGGTGACCACCAATGTGGCTCCAAGATGCCTACACTTTCTAAATACAAAAGAAGGTTGGGTGTTAATCAGAATCTAGAACTGATTCTCTTAATACAATATTTCATGGGACATCTCTAACTTTGTTTTAAACTCTTAGAAATGAACATTATACTGTATACATCATGTGTATACACTATATTATAATGTACACTTTAAATTCTTACTCTTCCAGATCTTATAGTAGATGGGCTTTTCTTGTATTTCTTCTATGCAAAGTGGCTTTATTTTTGATAGGTACCAGTACTGTACCTTTATAGAACACAATTTTCTGTTTGATGAAAAGAAAAGATGAAAAACAAAGACATCTGTTGCTTCACTGGTGAGTTCTACCAGGCTTTCCTTTTCAGATTCCTCCCTTACCAGAATCTGACAAATATAATGAAGGTGTAACATGTCACTGTTTTCAGGTTGTCCTCAGGAAAGTCTTAGTGTAATATATTGGCCAATTCCTTTAGGCAGTCAGCATTCACCTGAAGTCTAGCCACAAGGGACTCTATCAGTAGGGGTGTACTTTTGTATCACAGAAGTGAGGATTTTCTTCTTTTTGTTCCCAAATAAGTTATTTTCCACCTCAATAACCAGAAGACTTGTTTACACCGTAATCGCCTCTCATCTGACGAGTTTGACCTCATCTTTAGCTTCTCTAATTTCCACATTGACTGTTATCAACTTGTGTATTTTCATAAGTAAATGAAACAGTCTGAATGGACAGAGTAGGATTTGTAAGGCAATTGGACAGTTTTGTTTCTAACCACTGGAAATGTGAACTCTGTAGAAAATGTTCATCAAAATATGGTATCTCCTCTTAAACTACTGCCTCAGTTCTAGAGGCTGTCAGCTTTATGTATTTTCCAATCTAGCATTCTTTGTCTGTCAGGAAACACAGCAGTATGTAACCAAGGAACTTTTACTGGAGATTTGGTCCTTAGGGACATGGTTTAGTTGTGAACCTCACAGTGTCAGGTTTATGGTGGGACTCAATGATCTTAGGCGTCTTTTCCAACCTAAATTATTATGAGTGTATGATTTCAATTTATTTCACTTGTATTCAGTCCATCAGGATTTATTTTTGTTTTGCATATGAATAGGTTTTGCTATAACTAATGGAAGACACTTTCTATCTATAGTATTTTTTTTCTCCTACGCCTCTTTTCTATGATCTCCATCACAAGTCTTGACACAAGAGTATGAAATTCTGTAATACTTCTATACTTAGAAATGTTTTACTCTATTTTTCTGACATGGTAATTAACTGCAATGTAGACGCATAAGTTTCATTCATTCTATTACTAAGGCAAAGCCATTTCCCTTTAAATTGAAAGAATCCTTCTTAGAAAGCATTACTAGAGTTGGTGGCAGCCTAATATGCAGGTTTTTAAGGCTTCAATAATAACCAAAACTAGTTGATAAATCTCAAATTTATTTCCTAAATTTCATATCCTCATAGGTATTTTCTTCATAATATCATATCATAATATAAAAGTCTATTAT
The DNA here is from genome assembly GCA_013398155.1 of Pedionomus torquatus. Taxonomy (NCBI): domain Eukaryota; kingdom Metazoa; phylum Chordata; class Aves; order Charadriiformes; family Pedionomidae; genus Pedionomus; species Pedionomus torquatus. Next base: position 9,449 of record VZRU01012325.1, read on the forward strand.
ATTTCTTTAATCCTTTTCTATCTTCTTCTATTTTAAAAATGTGTTGGATATATTAACCAAATCTGCCCTACAGTTTGTTTATCATACTCAAATTGAAATATGAATTGAATCTGTGCTTTTTAGCCTCCTACATCTATCTGGCAATATTTTTTTGCTTTTGAGTTTATTTCCACTTTTTCTGTCATTTTCTCTCTCTCTTTTTTTTTAAAAAATTATTTTAATTCCAGTTCTTTGAAGTTTGGAAACTTTTAGATAAGTTCTATATATATACTTTTCTGCTCTGTCATTTTTAGTTTTGTTTGATAGTGAATGAAATAGAGCACTGGCTTTGTCATTGTATGGCTGACATTGTTCTGTGTAAGAAAGACTTCTGTATTAGGGAAGATAAATATACCTCCATGCAATATGCTGCAACAGGCAAAAAATATTTTCCTTCTTTTTCCTACTTTTGCAGTGATAAGGGAACACCTGCTGTTCCTTATTTAAGCTCTAAAAATGCAGACTGAGTTAATCCTTCCAGTAATTATTATTTCCTTTTGATATTGTTCTGCCTTCCTTGCTGAGCTATGAAAACTGTTCTTAGCCACCCTGTTAAAACTGAGATGTAATATAATCGCAAAGTCACCATTAGCCTCCTGAGTGTCCTTCACACCTTTCTGAAACTATCCTCCACTTCCCCTTCGGCTTCTTTTCACATTATGTTATAAAGATTGTTTTGATGCCTTTTAGGGTTAGATTTAGACAAATCTTTGTCCAGGCTGTAAAGCCCACAAACTCTTATGGGCTAATATCACATCTTAGGCACTGTGATCTGCTACACAGAGCTTGAAGTTAAAGAACAAAAACTAATCAAAATATCATTTCTGAGAGGTAGGAAAAAGTAATTTTTATATATACGTATATATAAGATTTATTTTTTTATATATATATATGTGTGTCCATCTTCATATTTGACTGTTTTAGCCTATGAAAACTCTAGAGATAGCTACATACTCTTATATGCAGGGCATCAGAATAAAACAATGTTAGCTGTTGGTGAGATTGGTTTGGATATAATGGGAGGAACAGACTAGCCCAGAAATCTTTTGCAGCTTCATGAGATTCCTCTCTGTCCAGCCTTGGCATGTGATTTTTCAGCAACAATATGTCAATTATGTCGTTATTTCCAACTGTTTTCCAGCCCAGTAACATCTTTGAGATATTTTGCTTAAATTTCTAAGCAAAAGTATTGAAGTAGATTGTTTTATGGTGCAAATAACATAAAAATACCTTAAAAAGATAATTATATTTTTAGTCTGAGATTCTCCACAAAAACCTCAGTGTTGAAAATCATTTTTGTGGGATCTATTGATCTTCCGTTAAAGAAAAATGTCACCACTAAGTGCTGTAAGATTTTGCTGGAAAAGAGAACTCTTCCTGGTGATCCAAACTTCCAACAGGGCAATCCTTGTTCTTTTGGAGTTAGGGAGCTCTCTGCTGATGAAGGGGAGAAGAGAGCAGAGAGAATGACTGCCTGGGCCATTGTGAACATTGGCAGTGGGAGGCAGGATGTGCAACTGGAGCTTGTCTGGTGGCTAGGCAAATTCTAGCTGTTGCTAGGAGAGCATCTTCTCTTTGAATGGCTTTTCACAAGGCTTTCCCGAGAGTGAGGAGGTTGTGTCTGCTGTTTAGAAAAGATTAAGTAATATTTGGAAGTGAAGAGATAACCATGTTTTCAGCGGTTTCAAGCACTTATGCTGAGTGCTGCCCTGACTTTAGACCTTTGGTTCTCCTAAGCCAGGAGTCATCAGTCTATCTCACAGGTGTCAGAGAGAGCACAGGGATGGATTTTAAATGCATTAATAGAAAGTCACCTTTTCAGGGTAGTTGCTGCACCTTACAGAGAAAAGATACTGTTTGTGGCATTCAGATTTCTCACTGTTTCTAGTGAGATGCAGAGAACTTTGAATGCTTCTCTGGGCATACAAATGCTAAAGAGCAACTACAGGATCAGGTTTCAGTCTCCTAACCTTCCTCTGCTAGGTAGATCATATACATCTTTTGATCCACAGTCATGTGGAACAATGACATCCTGATGTTTTGAGTGATGGCGTATCCTGGATGTGCAAAGAACCTTGTGCAGTGCTACATTCTCATTTGGAAAACAAAAATATAGCCCAGCAGACCACCTGGGAAAGACTTTTGACTGCTGCCATATACAGTATGTTTCTTTTTGCTATTTTGAAGGTTTTCCATCCTGTACTGTGAAGAAACCAAGGCTTTTTAATATTCTGTTCATAAACAGCCAGAGGAAACTCTGATCTACTGATTTACCATTTCAACCTAGTTAAGAAAATGTAATATAGAAACCCATATATTTTTAGAGAATAGTTCTCTTTCTTTCTCTATATATACACAGAAACTTTTATATGTACTTTACTCTCATCAAAGCAAACCCAGTGTATGTGGTAGGGAACTCTAGAGCTGAATCACCAATATTCATTGGTTTCTTCCAGCATCTATAAATAAACTTATTTGAGATTCTAATTCTGTGATTATATAGAATTGGTATAACCACATTTAATATCACCAAATGTTTCAAGCATTAAGACTAACAAACCTTCTGCTACACTGAGCAATTATATCCTCTGCAGTTCACTATTTGTTTGTGCTTTGCTGCTAATAACTTCTGTTGTTAAAATTAGAAGTTATGTTCTTTCCATTAATATCTGTCAGCTGCACGGCTCCCACATCAAATGAATCTTTTTATTTTTTCCTGATGTGTGGTGATATAAGATAAATCTTTAGAAGTTGTGGCTTAGAGAATCTACTGACCTTCTGCTGTTAATGCCAACCCCCAGCCATAACCTGGGAGCTGCGTCTGCTCTGCGTCTCTCCTCCTCCTCTCAGTCACGTCTGTGTCAGCTAACATGAAAGCCTAGATATGGAGATGAGGTGAATTCGATTTGTTTTGTGAGTGCATCGATGTTTGCTTTGCTTTGTATCTTCCATGTTTCACTCCTAATCTTAGCAGTGACTACATAAGACAAAAGCCCCAATTTCCTTATTCGTATTTACTGTTTTCAGCAAGGCGCAATGCTATCAGTTTTGCCATAATTGCTGGTGGTGTGTAAATAAGCATACTTTTATCAGGCTGAAATTATCTTTATTTCATCACTGGAAGGATTTCCCACAGGTAAGTAGTGTAGTAATCAGAGAACAAGTTGTCGGCTCCAAGTTAAAAAACTTCTGCAGTTAGGTGGCTGTTGTATCTATAACAGTCAATCCATCTCTTTCGGTCTCAGTACCAAACTACCAATTCCATCATTAAATATTTATCTGTAAACCTTGAGATCAAGAAATGTGTTACACTGAAACTCTTCAAGTTCTTTATGAAATATAGCTGTTCTATTAGGTTGCGGGGTTGGGGTGGGATGTGTGTTTCTACCCTTTCTATATGCCCTGAAGGAAAACAATCACAAAAAGGGAAGCATTGAAATAGAAAGGTCTTTTAATAACTCAGGATATTGCTTCAACTGAAGTTCAGAAAAATCAGTCATGTTGGATCAACAAAAGTTTGGGTTGGAACATGTAGATAAAAAATCCTTTGGGAGACCTGCCTTTAGTTCAGAATAGCAGACAAAATGAAGTGATTCTTATGAAATTAAATGATTCACACAGTGAAATAGTAAGAATTCTGGCTAGAATCAAAAAGCAGTCCCTTTTTGGTTCCATATAACTGAAAAAAATCAGAACTGTAAAGCTAAGTTCAGGTCAGTCCCTTTGGAACCTCATAGGTTTGGATTTGAGGTTCCATCACTAAAATTGATTTTATTTTTTTAAGAAGTAGGACTTAGTTTAAAAAAATCTATCAGACCTATGAGTAAGATGCAACTTGAGTGCTGAAGCACACAGTGAAAGTCATTTAATTGTGGAGGATGGATAACTATGGGTGGGATAATGGATGGAGTTAATGGGGGAGGTCAGCTCTCTTGAAAGTACAATGTTTCTCTTATTTAAACAGTTGATGGAAATCTGTCTACTGTAAGAGGCATCTAGCTTCTGCTTGGCTTTGAGTTGCTTCTTTATGGTCAGACAGTAATGGAATATTTGACATTTTCTTTAGCTCTTCTGCACTGGAGTGCTGGCACTTAAATGTACTCACTCTATGTGCTGCTAATTTAACTAAACACTGCCTTTTTCCATAATGAGAGGTAGCTTTTCTCTTCCTAGTCCCCATTCTATCTGCAGCTACCACTGGGCAACCTTACCTCCTGCAGCTGGATCCCTCTACTGTATGGACCAGGCAGTAGCTCTGGAAATGCCACTGTGGGAGCAGGCAGGGTGAAGCTGCCCTCTCCCCAGGTCAGATGAGCAGAACAGGTCAGAAACAGTAAGCCAAGGAACTTTTGGGGTCAGTCAAGAGTCCAGAGGGTCATTGAGGTGCATAGTCAGGCACAGAGATACCTGCAATCTTGCTGCCGTGAGGACTGAGCTGATGTGCAGCTCAGAAGAGTCACAAGGAGCCTTGTGGGGACCTGCCATGGATTTGCTGAGCTGCACTTCATGGCTCTTTCTCTTTTCATAGCAGCCTGATCCAGATCTAAACTGCAGTGGGGCTCCTGATGCCATGGCAGCATGGTGGTTATGGGCCAGGGGAAGCTGGTTATGGCCAGCAAGGTCAGTTAGTGCCCTCAGAGACCTGAGAGATACAGGTTGTTTTTCACATTGGTATTTGTGATGTTTATGATGAGGAAGAGCCATGAGACACAGATGACTGCACATCTTCAGAAATCTTCAAATGTTTTTGAAATTCTTGCAATTTCAATACTATTCTCAAGTCCCAAAGGATAAACCAGACCTGGAGAGACACATTTATAACCTATGGGTTTGCTTTCTTCTTTTGAAAGTTTTTTCCTGGGGGAACATTGCTGCTATCAAACTGATGAGCTTTAATTTTACTAAGGCAAAGGAAAAACAAGCCTCGGGCTCTGCACTTCAGGCATATTTCTGCTGCACATTAGAACTGGCATCATTCATTTGAAGCTCATGGGGCTGGCTAGGTTTAAAAACACTAAATGGGAGGCAAACCCACTTGAAATGTGAATCATTCTGACCTTTTTGGTGTCCTTATTTGCCCCAAATATTCCACTTGTAATTGTGGGTAAAAATAGAAGAGATAATTCTTCCAGATCCAGTTTTGGAGACAGACTCCTCATCCCTTGGGATCTGCATTTAGAAGAGAAAGAGGAGAACAGCTTCATGCTTTCTCTAGGTGTTTGGGTAAGCTCCCATTCACATGGCTCCCTAACGTCCCATTAATGAAGCACCAAGACTCATTTTCTGAAATTCTGCTCTGCAAGAACAGGATTCTAGGAGCCACCGCCCAAAGGAGCCTAAAGTAAAGAGGTTTCTTAGCTTCCTCCTCACTTTTTGGCATTACAGAGGCCTCCACATGGATAAGATTGACTGATGCCTCACTGAGGATTTTGTTGGTAACTTCATTTAAAGAATTTTCCTTTACCTAGGGATCAGTCTCACAAATTTATTGTAGGAGAAAACAGTTTAGTCCACTGAAATGTGACATTTTATTCCCATAGCAACTTCCCTCAGAGAGCCTTCCAGTTCAGTTATTAATGAGGTTATTCTCATAGTAACTCAGAGGCAGGTGAATATTCCCACTTTCTAGCTGAAAAAGATGTTTCATAGTCTATGATGTGTTTCTCACAGGGAAGTCTATTGCAGTTAAAGCGGAAGTTAGACTTTCTGTATTTTAGCAATAGGCTTTTCTCAAGGTTGGACACATCTGTCAACCTGTTTCTCCTCGCAATAGATTTCAGAGATTCTTTTTGTCAGCTAATTCATAAGTAAGCAGCATGGTCAATCAGAAACTCTATCAACAAAAGAGAGCTATGTTTTATCACTTATGAAAGGTCGTAAAGACATTTCACATTTGAGCAGGTCGTGAAACTTTTCTCCTTAGTTTCAATGTCAAGTTTACCCTTCAAAAGAGCTATGAATGGCATGGAAATTCACAAAAGTTTCTCTGCTATTAACTGTCTGTGATAAGGTCTAGTACAGCAATTCAATTGTTCCTTGACAACTTTTGATGTTGCTACTAAGTTAATAGCTTTTCTGAACCAAATCTCTGTCCTGTCACAAAACAAAACTGTTTTCATAGCAGCAAAAAGGAATCTTTAATTAAAACTTTCACTGATCTTAAAAAAAATAAAATTAATTGACTTGTTAGCTATAATAGTAAAATTTTATATATTACTGCTTTATAATAGGATACATGGATGAGTGACTAAGATGATATCAGAAGTTCCAATTACTTTCCACCAAAACAACTAAGTCTATGCAAAAGAAACCTTTCTACTAGAAAATAGACTACCTGAATGCTGTATGCTAACAGAATGTAAATACAGCTAAATTAGTTGCAAAGACCTTCTGTTATAGTAAACTAATGTATGGTTATACTGAAGATTTGAGACTGTCTAAATAAATTCTAATCATTTTTGCATGGCAATGAAGTCAGGGCTATTGATTTAAGTCAGTTACTTTATTATCCAATGCACCAAATTAATAATAATGTAATAATTTCAGTTCTTCATGTCACATAGCTTCAGTGCTAGTCTAACTGGAGAAAGAATCATGTATTTTCATGTGGCCAGACACAATTAATCATGTGCACAAAAAGTCAACATCTCTACAACAGTGATGTGCAACTGTTTCTAACTACTACCAAAGCTTTTCTGGCTCGTGTGGTTTAGCCGAGCTCTGGCCATTGACAGACACCAATGATGGATATTTAATAAAGGTGAGAATTTTTACAACATTTCAGTCCATCCAGAGGAACATCTGAATTCTGATGATATTTTTTCGTATCACTGAGTTATACACCAATATATAAAATCCCTGATCAGTAGTTATAGAGTTACATGATTTCTATAGCAATCTGTGGCTATTTGCTGCTTGGTGAAAAACAGTAGTCAATCTACCAGTATGAATTCCTTTTGCTTTTCTATTAAACAAAAAAGTGAAAGCCCCCGTATTTGAAGTCGAATTATCTTTTTAGCTTCACATATAGGTGATTTATCAGTCTTCATAACAGAAGACCGGTGAGATGCTAAAAAGGGCTGCTTTCAAAGAATATGCTGAAGGTTTACACTAACCTGACCTACACAAATCAAGACCATCTAGGCTGATGACCCATCATCAAGTTCTTGCGCTCCTTGTATGGTAGCACATTATTGTTTCAGACGGGTCAGATCAGATCAGCGCCCACTGCCATGGGTGTGGAAGTATCATCAGAAGAGTGTCTTGCCTGTGGTTCCCCTGCGAGGGGTCAAGTTTGTACAGTTCTCTCTTCATAGTCGCAGTCTAAGTTTCCTCCCCACTTCAACTTCGCACTACACTGTAGACTTCTACCCCTTTCTGAACATGTTGATGCCTTTCGCTTCAGGTGGTATCCTGAGGCAGGAATTATTACAAATTTACTTGCCTTGTTGCAGCATTAGGTTCCACTCATGCTTGTCACTATTGTGTTTTGTCCTTTTTTCCTTTTAAGCTGTTTCAGCCGCTGCTATTTTAAATCCTAGGTACCCGTCAAGGGAGCTTCACCTTCATTATTGCCTGTAACATTAGTCATCATTGGGGTTTCTGAAGACCTTGCATTATCCCCCCCAAAGACAAGTAAAATGTATTATCCTCTGCGCTAACTTTTGCAACTCGCATCATCAATAGTGACGCTAAACAGGTAGTCATTCTTTCCCGTTATATACTGCACTGCCTGTGAGGACAGGCTACCAACTGGGGCTACCCACTAGGTTGTCCAGCCAATTTTTCGCAATGACAAAACACATTTTGCATTCCTTCTGTATTTTGTCTGGCTCTGCCAGCTCTATTTGACCTTTTTTTTTTTTTTTTTTTTTTAATTTATCAATAAGAAACAACTTAAAATTCATTAGTTTAAATTAGTAACTTTCCTTTCAAATAATAGCAGTTGTACTTTAGATTGTATTAGCTTAAATCTTTCTGGCATAGGATGTTATCAGTAGTCCTACATGTTTTCAGAAAGCTAATTGGTTGCCTTCCTCAGATTGCCACCTGAGTCAAAAGACCTGCTTAGCAGATAATTTTAAATTTGTCTTTACTTTTATAACCTCTAGTCATATACACATGAGAAGAAAATGCATATATTAGAGTCAGTACATTTTAACGGGACAGGGAATCAAAGGGAATCAAAGTCACCTCTGCTTTGATATAAAACAATTTCTGTAAAAGTAAAATACATAAACTATGTATAAAAGGTACTGTAACTCCACTGTGAAGGTGACTGTCTTATTCTATTGCTCTTGTAAACTAGACTTCCAACAAAACTAGCCTTGTAGTTTATCATAAGGTGTCATGATTAGCTTAATCCCATCTAAATATCCATGTTGCCACAAATAGGGATGCTCCTGCTCTCCTCTCTGTTCCTGCTGCCTGAAAATGTGCCCAAGATGTTGATGTGATTGCCTCATTTTCTTGTTTGGTTTTCAAAGACCAAACCTTTTTACCTGGATGATTGTTTGGTCTTGTCATTGCATCACATGACAAAGATCATAAAGAAGGGCTAAAACACAATGTTTGTGAGATGGTCTTAAAGAGGTTTGCTGTGTGTGTAAGCTCTAAAGCATATAAATTATGCTCCTGATGTTGTGAAATACAGGTATTTTCTACTTCCTCTCATTATTACACTGTCTGAAGCAAAATGATAAGTAGTATTTCTTGAAACATCCTGATTTCAGCAAAAAAAAGCCCAATCAGAAAAGCACCTACACTCTACATGGACAGATAGACAGCAGTAATAGCAAACCAAAAATCGCCAAGAATCAATACTGAGAAATTTTTCATTTCAGCTTGGATCAGTGACAACTTTTTGATTTTGTAATTCTTACATTTCCTTCTTTGGTGAAAAAGAGGTAAAGTGGAAACCAAAAAGATATGAAGAACCCCAAATCTAGATAATTTTCTGTTTGCTTTCATCTGAGTTGAAATCAAATTCTTAATCAAAAGAGCAGAACTTTTGTACTGCTTTGTATCCTTCAGATTCTTATTATTTATTTAGAAGAATAATTTTGTTCCTCCCATCACTTCCCACATTTGCTCAAGCAAACCGTGGCAGGCAAAATCCTGTATTTCAATTATTCCCTTTTTTTTTCTGGCCACCTCAGAGTATCTCTGTATGCCTCTAAAGCAGAGTAACCTGTCTGAGGATCACAGACGCAGCACACTTAACTCCCTGATTATGAAATTGTATGGTTAAATTTTGGACTAGTATTAAAGACACATATAGCTAAGAAAATTGACTTTATTTTTTTGGTCTAATGCTCACAAGAAGGACTGTGGATGAGACACAGTCACAAGAGCTCTTCTGATCAGTACAGTAAAACTGTGCCAGTAAACAGCTATTCATGTTCAATCCTTCACAAAGGAATAGCTAATTTCATCAAATCAGTTCTAAAATTCTTGTGTAGCAAAGCAGCAGCCAAACATTCCCACACCTTCCACCGAGTACCAAACTTTTGTTTTTCCCAATCAGTTAGCTCAGTCTCTGGAGCTTGTGGTGAAGCCCTTACTGAGGCTACCACAGGGCAACCTTTCAGTAGACTTTCGGCAAAAATAAATGACAGTGTTCTTAAATCAAAGTCCTACTGCAGTTTACAACTATGGGACTTTTTGTGCTGACTTCAATCACAAGTTGACAAGTCTCTGCTACCCGCAAATCCCTCCCAGTGGCTCACAGAAGCTGACATCCACATCTCTCAAATGATCAAAGTGATTTTTCTTACTTTTGTTCTGGTGATGTATGTCCAGTTTCTCAGAAGACATCTTGAGATTGCAGGATGGCACTGAATAATTTCACTTTAAATGTTTTTCGAAGAAAAGCTGTAATGATTTGCAGCTTGTTCTATTTGCTCAAAGAGCAAACTTTGTTTTACAGGTTTAAGGTAGCTGCTTGATTATTCAGACTAAATGTATTTAATGGCAGTTTGATTTTAATTTGCCTGATTAGAGTTGTAAACAGCTCTGGAGAGAAATTTTCCATTTAATCTTGGGTTCAAACAGATTCTTGTTTACCAAGGAGTCAGAGTTTCCTTGTGAATGCAAAATCACATCTTCATTTCATTTACAGCTTTTAAGATTAGAAAGAGAATTAGAAAGAGAATTATGTGCTTTAGAAAATTAGAAGGGAAGAAAAGTTTTGAGACTTAGCCCTAACATCTTCTTCTTTAGCAGCTTGATTGTTTTTAAACGTTAGTTTTCTTTGGGATTTCAAGTTTATTTCTGGTTGTGGCAACACATGCTTGTTTCTCTAACACTGCAAATGTTAGCTGACTCGCCAAATTCTTCTAGTTTGTTTTTGTAGGATCTTAGAAAATGGTAAACTGTTGTAGTTCTTTCCAGTATTCATTTTAACTAATGCATTCAGAAAATTCCCCAGCCATTCAGGAAAAAAACCATAGTTTTAACAGTACAATGTGAGGTGGATTTCACTGACTACAGTGTAGAACCCCATGATGTTGACACTGCTTCTGATGAGCAAACTGTGCAAGTTTGATGTGTAGCTTAATTGCATGTGAAATGCTACCTTGTAGAAGGATTAACATATGGAAATAAGAATTCCCGTAGTGCATCACAGCAGATGTTATTTAGCCCACTCTTTTAGCTGTGGTATCAGATATTTATTGATAGAATCTAGAAATAGGAGAGGTATAAAATCTTACTTTTCCAACAGGGAGTTCTGGTGTTTTCTCTCCATTTCTGCCAATCTAGAGTAGAGTTTGCTTCCACTTCATCAAGTCTGTAAGGTGACATAGGTGGGACATAACAAGGAACTCTGGCAATCTGTTTTGATTTTTTTCCTTTAACAGAGAATTTTACTGAAAATAATACTTTTCTTGAATTTTGGAAAAGGCTTTTTTCTTCTGAAAAACTTTTCAATATATAATTGAACTTTTTTGCTGAAACAAAATACCATTATTTTTCTTTACAAAAATTAAGCCATATATTAGGAAAACAAAGCTGATTTTGAAAATTGGATGGAATTCAAGTTTACCTTTTCAAACTGATTTCATTTTGGGTCTGTTCAAAGCTAGACTAAATTTCTGTGATGTGACATTTCTTCAAAGGTGTTGGAACCTGATACTCCTGCTCCCTTCTGTAGATTCAAATCTTGTACCTGTTTACATCTCCCATAATCCAACATACCACCACCACAAGTTTGCATCAGGCAAGTTCTATGAATAGCACCTTATGGAAGATACAGTCCAGCCAACAACTTAATGTCATAGATGGACATAGTCATCATCATAAGCCAGTAGTGAACTACGGTGAAAGAAACCACTTCCAACCAGTCAGGAAGTCTGAGGTGAATATTTTTCCTTGACCAAAGAAACTGAAGTGTATATTTCCTTTTGCAAGATGGACGTTATTCTTAATTTCTAGAGTTACAGCAGGGTAGAGGATTATTGTTTTAATCCACTTGATACATTTAAAAATGGAAAAAAATGGTATCAATTCAAAACTGAATATTTTAGCTCCATTGATAACATAGGAAAATTACATTTTCAAATCAATAGCCATAATTATTTTGCTCCATTAAGAGCCATGGGGTTTTATGAGTATAAGCTAATTTCAAGTATCAGAATGTCCCAGGAGACAGGAATTACATTTTCCATACATCCAGGCTGGAAATGTGGTCAGACCAAAATGCATTTTAAAGTTCAGCACAAAATTAGATGCTTTTTAAATAAAATCTCTTTTACATACAACGATCTTCAAATCTTTCTAATTGCAAATAGACTCTGGATAATTATAAAAAAAAATTAGAAATTACAATAATTAGAAATAATTAGAAACAGTTTATATTTAGACTAAAACACTCATTGGTCTTGAAGAATTAGACATTGTATGCAATTTAAATGAAAAAACCCCGAATACAACGATAGAAAACACCATGCTCCATCCCTAATGAGATAAAACTAGCTCTGAAATGGCTTTTTTCTTGTCCTTCAGTTACGTATTTCTTTCTAATTAGTTCCCCAATGAATTACCATATAGGAATGTCCCATTGCACTCAGAAACCTGATAAAGCTATACAGATTTTGTTTGCTTTGCTCACCTGAAAGGTATGCCTGGCTTTATCATTCTGTTGACAAAAATTCATTACGTACTTAATTTGAACAGTATCTTTCTTCACTAGCAGTTCCCATGAGTAGAGCATGATGGAATGTGACTCCTTATGACAACTCTAACCATTTTATGCTCCTTAATCTAATTTTAAGCATTATTCAAGCCTGTCCTGTCTATATCCATTCAAATTGGTGACTCCATCATGAATACTGAAAATATATGGCTGTGTCTACTTGGTTACACATCTTATGTGTTCTTGTGTGGAAGTATAGTAGCAATTTTAATAAGCCTTGATGGCTGCTGAGACCTACTGTCAGGACTGCCTCATGATTTTGAAAAAGGCTGGAGAATCAGAGAAGTAGACAGACATATAAAGAAGACCGTAGAACTAGTTTGAAATCCTAATAGAAGTGCTGTCCAGTAAGTCTCAGATCAAATCACACAGGCAAAATCCAGAAGAAAAATCTGATTTACTTATTACTCTGTTTTTTTCTGATTCGCACACAGGCAGGAAGCATTAAAACACCTTGAAACAGATTTGCAACTTTGAAGCGACTGCTCAGACTTAACCAAAAATATGGGTTTTCCTTGTCATGTTTCCTTGTTTCTATTTTCTTTGGGATTAATGAAAATGAAGCTAGAAACCTGGAAGTGCTCCCTGGGTTACAAATATGGCTTTACTGTACACCTCCAAATGTTTTAATTGTCATATTCTGGTTTGGCTACTGAAAGAAAGTCCAAATAAATCAGTAGAATCAGCTAGAGAAAGACAGTGTCTGGATTTAGCTCTGGATGTTTATCGAGTTCTTGGATTTTTTTTGAATCAAAAAGCCCCTAATTTATGTGATGCAAAGCAGGTGTATTCCCTAGCATTGGATTGGATACAACATTGGATTGGCTATTTGCCCTTGGAGATACAACATTCTTTCAGGTAATGGTTATTGAGTTTATTTGGACTAATCACACATATATGCTATAATTACTCTTCAGCTGCAGTAAGAACAGCAGATGTCAGCTCTATGTAGAATCCATACAATATATATATATTGCCTCATGAGCTAGATGTAATTTACATGAATAATACAGAAGACATGAATGGATGTAGAAGACTTCATTGTTTTAATATATATCATTATGTAATGCTGGTTAGTTTGAAAAAAAAAAAAAAAAAGGCATTTCCACTAAATCTATCCAGTGTTTCTGCAACATGGTTGTAATAATCCAAGAGTCGTGATGTGTGTCTTTTCCCCAAAGTGTACTATATCCTTGGGGAGCAGCAGAGCAATAAATATTTTTTATCTTTCACTAGAAAGTTTTATATCAACTACTTGCTCTATCAGCATTCATGCCATTGAAAAGATGTTCCTGAGAAATGGTGTGGTTTGAAGTGGGAACCAGGTTCTGCTCTCAGCTCTGTGGCAACTTGATGTGCAAGATCGGAGACAGTCATCTACTGATGTCTGTACTTCCACTTCCAAAGCAGTGTACACTTTCCACGTTCTGAAAATTGCCTTCAGTCCTTTTAGTACTTCAGTATAGCACAGTTACCCGAATTGGCTGTCACTACTCTCCTGATTACTTGTGTGTCTGGCACTAAACGGCCTCCTATAACTAATTTTACTGCTGCTTTAGAGGTGTAATGATTCATATTTCTACAAAGAGGAGAAGAAGATATTGAAGCACTTGCCTAAGGTCACAGGAGAAGGCTGTGGGAGCAGAGGGACTCCTGTGTACAAGTTGTTCACAAACCACTGCACCATCCTTCTAGATACTCCTGAAAGTTTTTGAGTATACGAATATATTTTTTCAAGTATCCGTAATGGCTAGGACCACACTTTTTTGATTTTTCCTGGCAAGCAGGGTGCAACCTCTCATTCATCTTGGGAATACCATTAGCATCACCCAAGCATTCATTAGTTGAAGATCAAACTACTAGAAAAACCTCTTCGTGGTGCTACTTCAAAACCATGAAAAATAAACAGAGTAAAGTATACTTGCATTTGAAGTTAGTAAATAGAGACTTGAAGTTGTGCAATGGAATTCATTTAAGGTTTATTTGAGCATTACTAAATGGAAAGAAACAAAATAATATATATGCATACATAGATCACTGCTGAAATTAACAGGCATCCATCACACTATTACCATATCATGCAACAGATGCCATAAATGTCAATCCATTTTCTCCCTTAGTTAGCCAAATATCTGTTTTATGCCATAATCCTTCTCAGTTATGAATTAATGCTAACGTTTTCAGAGATGAAGGTGGGAGATAGAGCGGGGGAGATTATAATACTTCTTGATTTTTCCAAATTGATGAAAATCAATGATACTGAAACTCCTTCCTACTGTTGTTAGCACTCGCAGTTTCATTATGTGGATTTGCCTGTATGAAAAATTAGCTGAAGACAATATAACCTAATTTTGATTTCTGAAAAATGTTCATACTCTAAGACGCAAATTCAGAGCTGATGTCTAAGATCTCCAAAGTATGGTGTGGAAGTAACATGAAAGAAGGGCTCAAAAGGTTGGAAATTTTTTTTTTTTAAATCTTGGGTGCAAGATAGCAAGAAAGCTATTTTCCAAAGAGTAATAGTCATATTACTGTTACTGAAGAAAGTGTCCCTCTGCCAGCTACATCATTATCTCAGCAGGGTTTTGTGATAGAAAAATGTCATTAGCTACAGCACCAGACTCCTCAAGTTAGACATGTCATGTTTTAGAAGACAAGAATACAATACTTGTGGTATCCTGGTTGCACAGAAGAAGTGGTCATATCTGACTTTGATGACATTTTAAACATTGGAAATGCCAGAGGTCATAGAAAGCTGCGGTCTTCTCAGAATAAGTCCTGTGGTCTTGAATGTTCACCAAAAGGGAGAAAAAGCACATATAAAACCTGAAAACAAGTGTGATGAACAAAATAAGCCAAAAATTCTGGGTGTGAGATTAAAAACACCTGAGGAGAATGACCAGTGTAGTAATAAGGTGGCAGGTGAATTTAGCTTGACTGTTCACTGTTTATGAGGGCTACAGTGACTTCTGCATGGCTGATCTGTTGTTGACATGACTTCTGCCATGAAAGAGTCAAATTGATGTATTTCTCAGCTGAATTTGGTATTGGTCTCAACTGCAAAGATATCTCTTTTCTATTTTCCTTTCCTAGTGAGGAAATTCCCCAGATTTTGAATTTACGACATTGTCAATATATCTGAATGATCAAAAGAGACCAAGTTGTCTCAGTGAATTAACTCTTTCCAGAAATCCACAGTGGCTGCAGGCCTAGCTTAATTTAAATGCAGGCTTAGGTGTGTTTACATAATTCTGTAGTCACTTAAAATTATCTTATTTACTCTGGAAAAAAAAAAAAAAGTGTTACAATCATTGCATATTGATTTTAGATAAGGCTTATAGGACAGTTAACTATAGAAAGAAAATACACTTTTTTCTTATCGATGATCTGAAAGTGTAACATCCTGCTTTCTATCTACATTAAATGCAAATATTGAGAAAATTTGAGCAGTTGTTTGGGCTATGTCTTTTAACCACTTATTTGACTTACTATTAATCCATCTTAAATGGTGTAATGCTTCATTTAGTAATTTCTTTCTTACAGAAGTCCAATTTACAATTAAATCCAATAAAAAAAATGTCATTCTAGTCAGTCAGAGCAATACCACCATGAAGGTGCTTAATAAGCACCAGAAGGAAGGACAGAGAAATCAAATAGAAATTATATAGACAATAAAAATTGTCCTTCTCATATCTAAAGATAAAGTTTTACAAAACCAAAATAATTCATCAAACTGATGCATTTCAAAACCAGACAAGCTTCAGGACAATAACGTAGTCAAGTCCTGCTGAAAGATGGCTTGACTTAAATCTAGATAATTACAGACCATTTCAACAGTTTTTCAGCTGTTTCAGGGACTCCCTTCAGTTGAATGACTGCAAGGTAAAGAACAAACTCAAACTAAGTTTTCTTTCAGGAAGGAGTTTGTTAAAAATTGGTACAATGAATAGGAAACATCAGAAAGTATGAAAGCAAGCAAACACAGACGGCACCAGCACACTGAAGGGGAAAAATTGCTGAATTTTCCGTAATCGAAGAAAGGAATGTGATTAACGTGTAGTTTTGAACAATTTCAATTTGTGATTGAATTCCTACTTAAACTTAAGGATCAACATAAAGATCTCAGTCACTGAGCTTTCAAATCCTCCATCCAGGGGCATGGGCTTGGGAGAGATGACCAGTAGGAACAAGATTTAAATTGACCTAAGTCTGTGTGAAAGGCAGTTTTGCTAAACTCACCATCTTGTCAATCACACCAGTATTGACGAGCAGAAACTACAAGACAGTGCTCCATGGGTAAAATCTGTGGGCAGAGACCCCAGCTGCAAGTCATTTATTGACAATTTTGCTTCTCAGACTTCTGGGTAACACTGTCTTTTTTTGTGATTCGGCACAAAATTTGTTTTGCAATTTCCAAGCAGCTTATAAGTCCTTTGCAGGGTTATGCATTTGCATTTTAGTATCTGAATCTTAAAACTCCTATATTCAGAATTACCATCTTTGTCTGCTGAAGACTAGGGTCTGCTGGTTTCAGCTCTGTCAGCTTTGAATCTGATTTGGTCTCCAGCAATTACCAGGAGGGTGGTTGCTATAGCTGCACTAATGAAAGGAGCAACCATGTTTCCTTGAAGACAATATAAGCAAACATAAATAAACAAATGCTTAAATATATTTTAAGCAGCATTAATAGGGTAAAGGATATATTACTGGAAGAGGTAGAATAAGATTTTAGCCCTTTTCTGTGGCTTGATATATATCAAGCTTGCAACTTCCTACTCAGTGCTTAGCTTGAGCTGATACAACTTCGTTGACAAGTATTTAAAGTATTAATAGTTTTATAGGATTTTCTACTTCATCACGATGTGAGTCACATTTTCGTTGCATTTGTTGATGTTACCACATTTTTCCAGTGTCTGTCTCCACAATTTTGCTGAGTCCTGTTAGGCCAACAGTGGGCATGTAAGTGGAGGTACGTGACCAAAGCCAGGAACATAAGAAAGTTTTAATTTTAAAAAATACTGTTAAGTTGCACTGAACTTTGTCTACTCTGGTTCACTGAGTTTAGCTGCAGGTGTGATTCTTTTCTGACAAGTGACTGTAAAAACTATATCACACATTGTCATGTTTGTGTTTCGGTGGCTCTGTATCAATTTTGTTCAGGATGTTGCTAGATTTTTTTTTAAACCTCCAGACTTACCAATGAAGCAGAGATTTGAAGGTCAGGCTGTGTTCAGTCTCATGCAACACCAACAATAATGACATTTCTGAGGAAAGAAATCTCTCACTCACCTTCACACAAACTACTTCAGTGTCTCGGGCAGACTGTGCTGTCAGATTTTCATGAAGCGGGAGTAAATCCGTTCTACTGCCAAGCTAAAATGAAATCTCCAAAACAAACTCATGCTACGTCTATGAAATACTCTTACAATATTTACATTATGTATTGTATTAAGGTGGCAAAGTTTGGAAGAGCTGATCCTGCTAGCTCATCATGGGATAAGCTTCCATCATTGTAACAGAATATGGGAATTATCCTGCAGAGTGATTACTGTAACAATACTATCCTTCCATTACCATGTATCTGTAAGCAGGCGGTATTACTTACCTGAATTATTCAGTAGCCTTTTAATAGATCTTAAACTTTCTGGAAAATGCTGAGCCGTTTTTCCTAATGGCTGTATAATGCTAACGTACCGTCTGGTTACTTGGTTAGGACGGGGGTAGGTTTCTTCTCAGAGACACTGTGGGTTGGAGGCACTGGTCCAAGATGAGCTGATGAATTAAAAGTAATGGAGCATATTTTAAAGCAAACCTCCTTTTTGCTAGATATTAAATATGCTTGGCGTTTTAACAGAAGTAAATACCACACGGTAAAATGACATTAGTTGGAAATACTGTCATTTCTTTTCTTACCTGGTTTCTGATCCCCACTTAGCACTCTACAAACTATTTTTCTTTTCTTCTCTCCTTTATTTTGCAGTTAACTTTGACCACTTTCAAATATTGCGGGCTATTGGGAAAGGGAGTTTTGGAAAGGTAAGAATCAATTTATTTTTAGCTGTTAAGCTAGTAGAGAATTCCTGTGTGTATTTCTGATGTGACGTGATTAGACTAGGACAAAGAAACATAGGGTTTGTAGCCTTTTGCTTCTTAAAGACATCTGAGCATCAGCATGAGTTGACTCTGACTAGTCATTAAATTATTTTCATTACAGTACATTCAATAAAATTAATTGAGTAAAAATGATTATAATAATTAAGTCTCCTCAATAAGGATTAGCAGAATTTAGAAATCAGCCCCCAAACTAAAAACAAACAAAAAAGTAGGAGCAGCCTACTTTTTTTAAGCACTCCACTAGTGTGATCTTGCTTTTAAATCTCTGGATTTATTTGTGTCTTTAAAATAATTGCAGTATATTAAAGGCACTTTGCATAGATTCAGTACTCTTGGGACTGTATAAACTGATATACACTGTAATTATGATCATTGAGTAAATGTTTGTTCAATTCAACAGGCTTTTGCTGAAACAGAGAAGATTAATGGCTTGTTTACACAAGTAGATGACCTTTCTTTCCAATAATAGAGACTATAACAAGGTTTTAAATTTTGAAAGGGGTAAATACAAGACCACGCAGTCAGAGAAAATCATATTATAAAAAAATTAGAAATCGTTACTTGCAGCAACACATTTGAAGGTGAAATATAACTTCAGTCACTGATCAAGCGATAGCTATCTAGATTTTGATTTAAATGATTCTTGAGTAGATGCCAGCTGAGTGCCGGTGAGCTATTCTGTAGTTATGCATTAAGCCCACACATGGGATTTTGCTAGCTCTTGGCCGTCCATGCAGAAAAATGACTTTCATTTTACAGAAGCCTGAAATACTTCTTGCAAAACATGGTCCTTCATGGTATGGTCCTTATTCGTTTTAGTAGTTTCCAAGAGAAACCCTCTTTTAGGTCAATAGAAGATTATGTTGCTAGTGCAAAATTGTATTCAAGAATCCCTTAAAAATCAGGGCAGCTGGAGATCTTTGGGTTTTTATTACTACAGTACACTGAGGGAATATCATGTCAACCTAAGCAGAGGTTCAGGAATGCAAGCTAGGTACAGGATAAGCAGTGAAAGGTATATCAAAATCATGCTGGCCATGGCAAAGGTCGCCTGCCACCCCTCTTTCTTCAAAGCTTCCCCATTCACAGCTCTACTGTCTCTACCCTTTCAAAGGGCCCCTCACCCTTCTGCGTCATGCAGGAAAATAAAAAAAGTCTATGTGCTTTTTGAAGGCTTTTTTTGTTGATGGTTGATTCACTCTTCTCCATGGCATTCAGGAAACTGGTATACATTTGTGTATTTCTAGAAACATCCTATTTTCTTACAGGTTCATATGGCTGCACCTGTTCTGGGGATATGGATGGCTGAGAATAGAGTTTCAGAGCACTAAGAGGACATGTTTAATCCAAGAAAGGACTCATGCATAAGTCCCCTCTAAACTTAAATCCTTATTTTGCAGCTGTCAAATGCAACAGAAGAGTCCTTGGCGTAAAAAGGCTTATTTTTCCCAAATGAATGCAAGCTTCAGACCAGTCATCTTGTTTTTCCTTCCACAGAGAAGGAAAGAAAGAGGCCCATTTTCAAGTGACCTATTATACCACAGCCAAAAGCGCAACATGGTAAATCAGTCACTGCTTCGAGTGTCTTTCCCTGTGAGTCAGCCTTGCCTTTATCGCTCATTTAGAAGCCTCATTGCTGGCAACTTTTCCTATTACTGTCCTTTTGAAAGTACCTGGCAGCAGAAAACATCAACAAATGATGCAAGATCTCTAATCTCTATTGGCTTGCTCTTTACTGTTTGGGATCTATTGTACTCTAGCATCCTGCAACATGTAACACCATGTTCTGTATCACGCTTTCCTTAAAATGCCTTCTTCCTTTATGGCTGCTCTGTGGCCTTTTTCTTTTTCTGAGAGGAATAGGATGTTTTAAGACATGCTCTACTTTTTTATTTTATTGCTGTTGGTACAATCGCTCTCTCTCTCCTGCTCTCTCTCTCTCTCTCAATATTTCTTAAATTACTGTGGTTGCTACAGCAACCTTAGGCCTCTGCAGGATATTGAATCTGATATGGCAGAGACTTCGCGCAGCACAGCTCGTTGTCGTGCACGGAGCTCAAGGTGATCCTCAACACCTTACTTCTTCCATTGGGGCTGATTGCTTCAGCACCAGCCTTCTGTCCCTCCCAGCTGGGTTCAGAAAGCGGGTCCCTGCCTTTTCATTTGGCATTTTCAATCCACAGCAGCAACAAGTGCTGCTACAGGAATTCCCAGGCCATTTGGTGTCAAATGCTTTGTATCTCAAGATACAAAGATGTCTTTTCTGAGACACAGCCACCTGTAAGACCAGGTGCAGTCCCATACGAACTGTAGGATCATCCCCAGAAAAAGTGAAGATGCATCACAGCAGATGTGAGGAGTGCAGGAAATGGGTATGGAGAGAAAAGAAACAAGAAGCATGCTCTCATTTCCAGGAACAACCTGGCTCGCTTCTCTCTGCTTGGAAGGGCATCCTTTCAGAGCTCAGGTTGCACCCTGATAAGGGACAGATGAAGCAGCTGAATTCTGAGCCTGCATAGGACCGTGGGAAGTCAGCAGTTCTTTTGTTTAAGCCAAGTGACATGCAAGCTATGGCAGACTGGTGTGCGATCACTCACATAATATTTGTCCCACCTTCCGGGCACATGTATACATACCCAGTGTATGTATGTCTGTATCTGTATCCATCAGTATGAACAGACAGAGCCGTGAGCTGCTTCAAAGGTGACAGTGGTACCCAAGCGAGGTATGTGGCACTCCTCTAAAAGTAGCCTTGTCTGGCTTCAGTAGCCTTGCTTTGCTAGGTAGAGGAAGGTAGCTCTTTGCTTATGCTGTGCTGTCCTCATATCTAACAGGAAAGATTTATTTTTTTCCTTTTCCAGGAAACCTTTAGACTAGGTCTGTTTGGCATCTTCCCGCTCTTAGCATTTCCAAATACATTTGAAGTGGTCTAAGTCAAAAATTGTGTCCAAACAGGTTTTATTCATATAGTAAATATTTCATAGAATCACAGAATGGTTAGAGTTGGAAGAGACCTTAAAGATCATCAACTTCCAACCACCCTGTGGAACCTGTGTTCCACAAGTGTCCCTGTGGAACACCTAGTGGGACACCTCCCACTAGACCAGGTTGCTCAAAGCCCCATCCAGCCTGGACTTGAACACTTCCAGGGATGGGGCATCCACAGCTTCTCTGGGGAACCTGTTCCAGTGCCTCACCACCCTCACAGGAAACAATTTCTTCCTAATATCTAATCTAAATCTCCCCTCTTCCAATTTAAAACCATTACC